>VMDR010002867.1:0-81893 GCA_007922815.1 Macrotus californicus
ACCCCAGCCAATCCCACCCCCCTCCTCCGCTCCCACCCTCCCCTTTGGTTATGTCCATGTGTCCTTTATAGTGTTTTCTGGAAACCCTTCCTCCCATTATTCCCTCCCCCTTCCCCTCTGGCCATTGTTAGATTGTTTCTAATTTCAGTGTCTCTGGGTGTATTTTGTTTGCTGATTTCTTTTGTTGATTATGTTCCAGTTAAAGGTGAGATCATGTGGTTTTTCGCCCTCACCCCCTGGCTTATTTCACTTAGCATAATGCCCTCTAGTTCCATCCATGCTGTTGCAAAGGGTAGGATCTCCTTCTTTCTCTCTGCTGCATAGAATTCCATTGTGTAAATGTACCACAGTTTTTTGATCCACTCATTGACTGATGGGCACTTAGGTTGCTTCCAGCACTTGGCTATTGTAAATTGTGCTGCTATGCACATCGGGATGCACAGGTTCTTTTGGATTGGTGTTTCAGGGCTCTCAGGGTATAATATCAGCAGTGGAATTGCTGGGTCAAAAGGCAGTTCCATTTTTAGTTTTCTGAGGAAATTCCATACTGTTTTCCACAGTGGCTGCACCAGTCTACAATCCCACCAACAGTGCACTAGGGTTCCCTTTTCTCCACGTCCTCTCCAACACTTGTCTGTTGATTTGTTGATGATGGCCATTCTGACGGGTGTCAGGTGGTATCTTATGGTGGTTTTAATTTGCATCTCTCTGATGGCTAGTGATACTGAGCATCGTTTCATATGTGTGTGGGCCCTCTGTATGTCCTCCTTGGAGAAATGTCTGTTCAAGTCTTTTGCCCATTTTTAATTGGGTTTTTGGTCTTCCTGGAGTGGAGTCGTGTGAGTTCTTTATTTATTTTGGAGATCAAACCCTTGTCTGAATCATCATTGGCAAATATGTTTTCCCATATAGTTGGTTCTCTTTTCATTTTAATGCTGTCTAGTGGCCATGTTTTAAGAGAAGCCATCACAGAGGAAGTGCCAAAAAACAGCAGTTAGGACCTCTTACACCACCAGTGTACAACTCATAGTAAAATGACTCCTTCTGTGAGTCATTATGAGAGCTGCAGAAAAGGTTTCCCGAAAAATTCTTCCTATGAAATATTGTGATTCCTGAGTGTTTTGGCATGTTGAAATTCCTCACTACCATATTGGCAGAGGAAAATGCCCTTGGAGCACAGAGAGTGGACTGTTTTGTTCATATTCACTTTGAACATTCTTAAACCTGTAGAGTCCAACTGAGGTTGTTGACTGCCCCAGCATGTCTCTGTTGGGCTACACTTTTTGTGGGAAATAAACGTTGGTGAAAACTGGCATAGAAGCCACCACGTCAAGCACACCATATTCTACACATCTTGGCACTCGTTTGCCATCAGAAAAGTGACCTCGGTAGTTCTTTGGCTACCACACTTTACAACTGTAGTTGTCATGTTTCAGAGAAATCATTGCAGGGAGAATGCTGAAAACAGCAGGTATGACCTCATACAACACTGGTGTACAGCTGTGTGCAAGGTCGGGGTTCACTACTCACTTAGTGGTAGTGAAGAGGTGCCAAGTGGCTCCCTGTGCAAGGAGCCAGCAGTGGGGAGGATGTGCGACCCCGTGGTCCAACAGGTCCTTCTCCACACGCCGGATGTGGCATGGCTCTGGCAGAGTGAAGCAAACCTTGGGGAACTCTGCCCAGTGTTCAGGGATGGGGACACCAGCCAGGGAAAGGGGGCACTTCTTCTGTGTGCTTAGGGGACTGGGGTCCCCACGTGTGCCCCAAGGCTCCCATGCATGAAAATCAGGGTGGGACACAACTACACCATTCATGGTGGAGGCCCCAGGGAAGGGCTGGTCAACCCTCTGAGCAAGGGTTTCCCTTAAAAGCAGGTACATGGAGGAAGCCAATCCCTGGCCCCCACAATCCCTAATCCTAGCCCCAGGTATGGACAAAAGCAGAAGAATCTGCCAAGGAAGGCAAAGCAAAGCAAAAGAAAAGGAAAGAAAAATCAGAAATAGCCTACAGCACCGGTATTCCCAGGCAGTCTCCCATCCAAGTACTAACCAGGCTTGACTCTGCTCAGCTTCCGAGATCAAACAAGATTGGGTGTGTTCAGTATGATATGGCCATAGATGCAGGAGGTGGCCTCTGGGAGCCTCAGGAGCCCATGCCTGGCCTCTGAAACCCTCTCTCTCCCTTGGTTGGTGCCCCACTCTCTGTCAGGCTCTCCCTGGGTCTCCATCTGCCCACCCACCACCGTCTCACGTCCCAAAGGCAGATCAAGGGCATCCGTTCACTCCCTAGGTAGCATTAAGAGGTGCCCAGCGGCTGCCTGTGCAAGTACCTGGCAGTGGGGAGGAGCTGCGACCCCATGGTGCAACAGGTCCCTTCCTACACACCAGATTCGGGGTCACCCTGGCAGAGTGAAGCAAACCTGGAGTAACTAAGCCTAGCGTTCAGGGTTGGGGATGCCAGCCCAGGAAAGGTGGCACTACTTTTGTGTGCCTAGAGGACGGGGGTCCCCACCTGTGTCCAGGGCTCCCACGCATGCAAATGTGTGTAGTACATGCCCCAGCATCACTTCTGTGTGTATCCTTCAGGGCCCGGTTCCCAGGCACGCCAGATGGCCCCAGGGAAGGGCTGGTCAACCCTCTAAGTAAGGGGTCCCCCAAAAATCAGGTAGATGGAGAGAAGCCAACCCCTGGCCCCCACAAGCCCTAAACCTAGTGCCAGGTTGGGCGAAACCCAAGGAGCCCCCAAAGAAAGCAGAGCAAAGAAGAAAAAAGGAAAGGAAGGGGAGGGGAGGGGAGGAAAATGGGGAAAAGCCTACAGCACCCAGTATTTCCAGGCAGTCTCACATCCAAGTTCTGGCCTGACCCTGCTTAGCTTCTGAGATCAGATGAAATTGGAGGCGTTCAGGGAGGTATAGTCGTAGATGCAGGAGGCGGCCTCTCGTCCAAGTCCTCTCCAACACCTGCCGTCTGTCACTTGGTTCACGACGGCCATTCTCACCAGTGCGAAGCGGAATCTCGCGCCCATTTTAATCGGCATCTCTCTGATGGCGAGGGATGCTGAGCACCTTTGCCTGTGTCTCTGGGCCCTCTCCAGGTCCTCCTCGGGCGAGTGTCTGCGCAAGTCCTCTGTCCATCCTTCCAGGCCTTGCGGATAACGAAACAGATAGGCCCGTTGGGATGAACACGAGAGCCTTCGCTGCCATCACCAAGGATGGGGTGGCCGGGCAAAGTCTTGAAACGCCGAGAGAAAACACAAGGGGACGTGTCCGAGACCTCGGGTCGTTTGCCGCGCACTCTGGGGCAACCCTCTCGTCACAGATTCCCAACGCTTCTGACAAAATCCCTCGAGAAACACAATTGCGTCATTCTCCCCCGGCCACTACATAATAAAGGACCTTCGGAGCTCAAAATTTTCTTCCAGCTTGTGCATCCCACCCGTCCACACATATTTCCGAAAGGCCGGGAGTGTCGGGGGTGAGCCGCAGACGCTAATTCTCAGGGGTGGTTCGCGGTGACGACGCTCACCATCTCACCCAGAGTGAAGATCACACTGGCTCGTCCCTCGAGGAGGCTGTCGCCTCTGGGACCCACCGGACGTGTCCCATGCTGTCCGTGGCACCGACTTCCCATGAAGAACTGTCGTCTACACGACCGGCTATCCGATCACCCACACAGAACGATCACCCTCCAATGTAGCCCGGTGTTGACTAGGTGAACACCGGCCACCTTCTCGGCAGAAAGTGACCCTGCCCACCTCCGGGTGGTGTGTCGGGAAGATCCTCTCACCTCCGTGGGCTTCTGTCTGCATACATATATGGAAAGGGGGTGTTAGCGAACGAGCCTGGCGTAGCAGGAGCCTCCACAGGTGTTTACCTGGTGCCTGGGTTCTGCAGAAGACAGCGCCGGGCCTGCTGTGGTCAGGCAGGCTTATGAATTTCCACTCGGGCCTGAAAATCTCTCTGTTTTTACTCCACAGGCCCGTTGCATTCTGAGTTTGGAAATACACATCTAAAGCAACCTGTCGTGTCGTTTGAGAGGCCAGCCACGGGGTCTGGATTTCTGTCCTATCTGTGGCCAGAGTAGCTATGAAGCCCGAGCCCAACTCCAGTATCTGGGATAAGTCCAGATGGATTTCTCTTACAAGTGTGCACATGATACACCCGCTCCATGCAGGCATGCTCTCAGCCTCTTCAACGAGTGTGTTGGCAGTCCCGGGCAGCTACATGCAAAAAAATGAAATCCGACCGCCGACTTACGCCCTACACAAAAAATACACTCGAGATGGATGAAAACATCTGACTATGAGTCCCGACACCATGAAAGTCCAGGAACATTTCAGATATGCCACGCAACAATATTTTCACCCATACGTAGCGAAGAACGTCAAAGGAAAGAGTGAAGGAGTGGGATGACGTCTGAGTAAAAAGCTTCCGCCTGGCTAAAGAAAACGTCAGCAAAATGGAAAAGGAACCAACAGTGGGAGAAGATACACTTGCCGACGATACCTTGGACAAGGGTTAGATCTCCAAAACATAAAGAACTCATGTGACTCCACATCAGGAAGAGAAAGGGTCCGATGAAAGAATGGCCACCCAGGAACATGTGTAAAGGACCCATGGACAAAGATGATGGGAGAGGGAGGACTGAATGTGAGAGGTGGGGGTGTATAGGGCAGAGGGACAGTCATGGAGGGAAGACTGGATGACTGTAACTGAACAACAAGAACGTCAAGTGGGCAAAGGACCCGAGCAGACACTTCTCCAAGGAAGACATACAGAGGGCCCCAAAACGTAGGAAAGGATGCTCAGCATCAGTAGCCATCAAAGAGATGCAAATTAAAACCCCAATGAGGAAGGACTTCAGACCTGTGAGAATGGCCATCATTAGCAAAACAACAAACAACAAATGCTAGCGAGGCTTGTGGAGAAAAGAGAGCCCTGGTGCACTGTTGCTGGGAATGCAGACTGGTGCAGCCACTGTGGAAAACAGTCTGCAATTTCCTCAGATGCCTACAATTGGAACTGCCTTTTGACCTGGCCAAGTCCAACTGCTGGGATTATACCCTGAGAATCCTGAAACAGCACCAATTCAAAAGAACCTATGCATCCCAATGTTCAGACCAGAGTTATTTACCACACCCAAGTGCTGGACACAGTGTAAGTGCCTGTCAGTTAATGAGTGGATTAAAAAAAAAAAAAGCTAAGGTACATTTACACGATGGAATATGACAGAACATCCTACCCTTTGTGACAGCATGGATGGAACTGGAGATCATGATGCCAAGTGAAATAAACCAGGCAGTAAAAGACAAAGACCATATGATCTCACCTATGAGTGGAATCTAATCAACAAAACAAACAAGTAAAATAGGATAAGAGATATGGAAATAAAGAAGAAACTGACAGTGGCCAGAAGGGAGTGGGAACGGGAATAGTGGTGGAAAGAAGAAGAAGAGTCAAGTATAATATATAAAGGACCCATGGACAAAGATAATGGTGGATGGGGTGGTGGGGGGGATTGAATGTGGCAGTGGGGGGTAGACGGGGCAGGGAAGAGTAATGGAGGAAAAATGGAGACAACTGTAATGGAACTATAAAAAAATAAAAATAAAATGACTCTTTTTAAACATCTAACTCTGCCCTGGCTGGTGTAGTTCACTGGATTGAGCAATGGCCTACAAACCAAGGGATGGCTGGTTTGATTCCTGGTCAGAGCATAGGCCTGGGTTGCAGACCAGGTCCCCAGTGGGGGCTGCATGAGAGGCAACCACACAGTGATGCTTCTCTCCCTCTCTTTCTCCTTCCCTTCCCTCTCTCTCTCTCTCTAAAAATAAATAAATAAAATACTAAAAAGAACGCCAGTTTTGTCCTGCTTGCAAGTGTAAAAACTGGTCTCAGAGCCACAAATTATTATTTTTTAAAATAAAAAACAAACAAACATTTAACTCTATGTCTAACTTTCAAAACAACAACAACAACAACAAAAAGAAACCTTAAAGACTGGACTTTGGGTGGTAAACACACAATACGATATACATATTTCTTATCAAATATTGTACTTGGAATTCCTATAATTTTATTAATCGATGTGAGACAGATAAGTTTAATTTAAAAATTAATAATATCTTTTTAGTCGAGTGCTTCTTTTCAAATCATTGTATTACCATGGAAAAAAACAAAAAGATGTTCAATATTTTGAAATCACTTAATTTACCAGTGGCAGATTTAAAATTATTCTTATCCATTTGAAGAGAAGGCTGAAAATAAGAATAAATTGTTTTCATTGGGGGACTCTCACCAGGTTTTTAAAACTGACTCTGGGCTGACCTTCTCAGATTTTGGCCAAATGTCCTTTGTGTGGCACAGGTTAAGGAAGGTGGAGTTGAGGATGAAGGGCACCAGTGCCCATTTGTCGTCGTCCCCCACCCCTTCTTGTCCTTCTCTTTTCTTTCCTTTTGGGTTACCCACCCCCCCATCTATCCCTTCCAGCACCAGGAGTGGGTGTACACAAAACCGAAAAACAGAGCCCGGGAGCCATACAGGCAATAAACGGTAACGGTGACCACAGTGAAGTTTCAGAGAAATCCATCTCTGGGTAGATCACAGCAAAGCCCAAAGATGAGGAGAGAGTGGGTGTGGGGAACATCGGTGCCCCTGGTCAACAGTGGGTCATGAATTTCGGCGTCACTTCACCTTAACAACAGCAACCACACGGTGTGGGGGGGGCGGGCGGGGAGGAGGAGTGTGTGTGTCCGAAATGATGGAAACCTGGATGATGGACTGTCGGGGTGTACGCATGTGCTTGCACACACACACGAATCGACCACCGAATTCTTCCGTAATTGGAAAAGCAATGGAGGTGGGGAGTGTACAAGAGGACTGAGTGGTAATGGGAAACAATACAAGAAATATTTTTTAAAACATACACCTCTCTCTCTCTCTCCCTCTCCCCCTCCTCCTCCCCCTCTTCCCCCCTCCTCCTCCTTCCTCTCTTCCCCCTCCACCCCCTTCCTCTCTCTATCCCTCTCTGAAATCAATCCATCAATAAAATGACAAGAATAACAAGGCAAGTGACTTGCTTGAAACAACAGAGCTATAGAACTCAAGCCTGTGCGCCCGTTCCCCGGCCCCACCAAGCCCGGGGTGAAAAAATCTCCCCCGTGCTTTCTCGGACACCACACTGCCTGCCACGGACTAGGACAGAGAGGAGGGGGCAGAGCGTCCGCCCGTCCATCCCAGGGCATCGTCACCGTGGATATGGGGGCAAAGCCGTGAAAACGTACTAGGGCCACACTCTCCCTGGGATCCTTGCCACACTCTCCTCCACCACTGTGTTCTGATCCCCAACTGCACACATTCTATCCTGGGATCACTTCCCCCGAAGGGCATGTGGGTTGTGCACCGAGCGACAGGCCACAGGGCCAAGGAGTGACCCTCTGCACACAACGTGTGACTGATCGCCAGTCTTCGATCTCAGAGTGGACTAGAGTTTCCGAGGGAAATGGAATGTCTCTGGGGTGCAGGAGGGGAAGCTGGGCAGCTCTGCCACTCCCTCACTCTTTAGTCCCCATTCCCCCACTCACAGTGCTAGGAAAATGGAGGACATGAAAGAAGGCGAAGGAGACAGCTGGAGGAACTAAAACTTTCCTGGGTAAAAGCGGAGGATACAGAACTGAGGTGGTGGTCGGGGTGGGGGGTGGGGTGGCAAGGAACAAACAAAGAAAGCAAAGAGCCAGGTCCTCCAGAGTCATCCTCCCTCCTCCCTCCCTGTGTGTGGGGTGGGGAGGGGGAGAGACTCAGCTTTATGGAAAACTCAGTGTCAGTGGCTCAACTCACCACAAGGGGGTGGTCTTGACCCTGAAGTAGGACAGAGAAGAGGAGGAATCATTTCAGTTTTCTGCTCTGCGGGCTTCCTCCCTCCCACAACGTCCTCCCCACAGGTGGGCCACACCACAACGCCCCACCCTCCCCCTGAACACTGGAACGGTGGGTGGCCTCTTCATCCACTCTCCACGTAAGGGGCAGGAGAAGGATTGAATGGTTAAAAAAGGAAGGAAGGAAGGAAGGAAGGAAGGAAGGAAGGAAGGAAGGAAGGAAGGAAGGAAGGAAGGAAGGAAAAGAAAGAAAGAGAAAGAAAGAAGAAAGAAAGAAAGAGAGAAAGAAAGAAAGAAAGAAAGAAAGAAAGAAAGAAAGATGGAAAAAGAGTTGACAGAGGCCCCCACCCCCACGACCAACCCCCACCCCCACCCCTTAATGTTGGCAGAGGGACAGACCTGTGGGTCAATGGAATGGGAACCGACAGACCTACACAAACATGCTTTTCTAAGGTAGAATCAACAGTAAGCCGAGCAGGGAGGGAGGGGCAAGACGAGTCTCACCCACTGACTCAGCAGTGCAGCAGCCAGTCTGTCAGTCAGTCAGTCAGTCCCACGAGATCGCCAGGTGTTCTGAACATCAGGAGAAACACCGCGAGGACACGGGAGGAGGGGAGCCCTTGAACTTCCATATGTATCCTTCCCACTATGTGGGAAAGAAAGCCTTTGAGACTGCATGTACATTCATCCCAAGGTCTGGAAGGGGGAAGAGGAGGGTGTCCACACTGCTCCAAGGAAAACCGACAAACCAACCAGCAAACAGACCGTATATAACTTTGGTTCATCGTTCATCGCCAGCCTCTGGCAAATACCTGTTTTATGAGGTGGGTGGATGGGGCGGGGAAGGGTTGTGGGGCCATGAAGCTCACAGGAAGAGACAGAGGTGAGAGGGCCTCTCTCCCTTCCCCATCCTCTGCCTCTAAAAATCAATCTTTTAAACATAGTGAGGAAGATCAGAATGCCCTTCTCTGGTTCGTCTGCCTCATGTCGGTCTCCAGTGACGGCCCAGGCAGAGACCCTAAGGGCAGAGGAATTTATCCTCCCTGACAGCTGCTGACATGGTCGTTAAAATGCTCGAGGGAGGCCTGGCTGTCATGGCTCCGTCAGTACACTGAGAGCCGGCCTGGGAACTGAACGGTTGACGCTTCAATTGCCACTTTGACCCCGCAACGCGCTTGAGTTACGGGCTGGGTCCGTGGGGTCGGGCGGGCCTTGTGAGAAGCAACCTGTATCTGTCACACACTGATGTTTCTCTCTCTCTCTCCCTCCCTCCCTCTTTCTCTCTCTCCCTCTGTCTCTCCCCCTCCCCCCCCCCAAAGTAAGCAAACAAAATGTTTTGAAAAATATCAAGGGAAAGTATTAAGTAAAGTCTTTAAAAAGGAAAAAAGAAAAAGAATGGGAAATGGAAATCGGGCGTGCCACACTGACCACGGAAACCCTCGCCGCCTGTCGTGTTTTGGCTGGTTTTGGAATAGACTCGATCCCTTCTTCCTCCCCCGCCCCTCTCTTTGTCTCCCTTTCTTTCTCAGTTTGAGGCTCCCAGGGAGAAAAGGGCACAGAGAGTTTGTTCCCCTATGCCTGGTGGAGCCGATACAGGGCCCCTTCCTCTCCCGTGACTGAGGCCTGGTCAGAAGGCCGCCAGCCAGAAGGAATGTGTGCTGTTTGGGGACCGGATCGTGACTCCCTCCTCATCTCCTTTGGGGAGCGGCCTCCCATCCTGCAACTGCTTCTGGAAACTTTTCTTTCCACACATACGCACTAAGGTGATGCAGTTTAGAGTCACACGTAGGGCACGTGCCTCCTTCGTCTGAGGCTCCCAAAAGAAAACGAGTCTAAGGCTCGGGAGGGCGCGGTCTGGCCCCCTCGAAGCGCCGCCATTGGTGCACTCCCCAGTCACGTGAGTATGGAGCGAGCCAGCAGCCGTCCACGTGTGCCGGTCCTCCGGGTGGGCTTTTCGGATCGTCATGGACACTCGAGCAAGCAGCTCCCCGCTTTGGAGCCCCCTCCCGCATCACAGTGGGCGTCCTGGGAAAGGAGGTTCCAAGGAATACTCCCGTCCAGCCAACCATGCAGGGCCGAAGAAATCACTAGAGTCCCGAGCAGTTCCTCTGAAAGAACCTACACGTGGAGTGACTCAGACTCACTCCCTCTGAGTTCCAGCACCTGGGGTGGGAGCTCACGAGGGGCCAGTGGTGCATGGGGAGGGAGAAACTGAAGCATCTGGCATCCAGGTGAGAGGCGGGGGACAAAGACACAGAGCCCAGATGAAAGAACAGCTCGGAACCCCAGCGAAAGAACTACACAACTGGAGAGGAGCTCCCGGAGAGGAGCAAACAGCGGGTCCATTGTAAGGATGCTCAAGGGATTCAGTGAGGACCTCAAAGACATCAGAAAGATCCAATCAGAGATGAAGGAGACCCTAATGGAGGTAGAGAGCAATTTACAGGAGTCAACGGTAGATTGGATGTAGCCGAGAATCCAATCAGTGACTCAGAACGTGAGGAAGCAAAGAGCAGCGGATCAGAACGACAGGGCAGGAGAAATCATACCCGCCCCCCACATCCATACACCTCCCTCCAAGAAAGCACACAGAAACCTGAGGACAGCATGAGAAGCCTCTGGGACATCTTCCAGAGTGCCCACGTTCACATCGCAGGGGATGCCAGAAGAGGAAGAGAAAGAGCAAGAGATTGGAGATCTCTCTGGAAAAAGTACAAGAAAACTTCCCCAATCCGGTGGAGGAGATCAACACACAAGTCCTGGAAGCACAGAAACTCCCAAAGGAGGTGGACGCAGAGAGGCCCACTCCAAAACATATCTTCTGTGAAATGCCAACGGTTAGAGATGGAGAGAGAGCCTTTTCCTTTTTAAAAAAGATTTCATCGACTGACTTTGAGAGAGAGGGGAGGGGAAGGAGAAGGAGAGGGAGAGAAACAGCCACGTGGGAGACATACACCCGATTGTTCCACCGACCGAGTACCGGGCCCGCAACCCAGGCACATGCCCCGATCGGGGATTCCAACCAGAGACCCTCAGGTTCTCATGCTGGCGCTCCACCCACCAAGCCCTACCTAATAGCCAGGACTCGCTCTTTTTTTTCATAAACATCGTGATTCCAATCTTGAAGGAAGCTTTTCTTTTCCACTTCTTAAAATATATTTTATGGATGATGCTGTCACACTTGTCCCGTTTCCTTTTTTTCTCCCCTTCATTCCCCTCAGCCCTGCAATTCCCCCTCCCACAGACATCCCCCCCCACCTTTAGTTCATGTACACAGGTCGTACACAGAAGTTCTTCGGCTTCTCCCTCTACTATGCCACTCTTAACCTTCCCCTATCTATTTTGTACCTACCGCATATCCTTCTTCTTCCCTGGACCTTTTCACCCCTCTCCCTTCCCACCAGCCACCCTCCTTGTGATCTCCATGTCTGTGATTGTGTTCCTGTTCTAGCTGTTTGCTTAGCTTGTTTTTGTTTTTATTTTAGGTTCAGCGGTAGATAGTTGTGAGCGTGTTGTCATTTGACTAACGTCAAATGGTTGATCGTCTCCTCCTTCTTAGATAAGTCCCTTAAACATTTCATAGACTCAGGGCTCGGTTGGGATGGCCTCCTTTCACCTGACCTTATCTGGGAAGCACTCAATCTGCCCTTCCATTCTGAAGGATAGCTTTGCTGGATAGTCATCTCGCATGTAGGCCCTTGCTTCTCACAGCTTCGAATACTTCTCTCCAGCCCCTTCTTGCCGGTGAGGTTTCTTTTGAGAAATCAGCCGATAGCCTCATGGGAAGTCCTCCGTAGGTAACTGTCTTTTTTTCTCTCACCACTTTGGAGATTCTCTCCTGATGTTGAATCTCAGGTAATGTCATGATGCGAAGGAAGCTTTTCTCTGTCAGTTAACCTGCCTATTTGCTTTGTGACATTCACCCTACTAACCCCTTTTTTGAGGTGGGGTGTGTGTGGGGGTGGTGGGGGTGGTGACACAGTTCAGTTATGGCCCCAGAGAAAGTCTCGGTGCCAAAGAAATTAGCGTCTGCCCTTTGGTTAAAAGGTCAGGTGAAAGAGGAGTTTTGGAACCGGTGCGGTTTACCTGATGGGCTTAAAGTACATGGGAAGCTCTGCGAAAGAAGGAAGGCAGGCAGGCAGGAAGGAAGGAAGGGAGGGAGGAAGGAAGGAAGGAAAGAAGAAAAGAGAGAGAGAGAAAGAAAGAAAGAAGAAAAGAGAAAGAAAGAAAGAAAGAAGAAGGAAAGAAAGAAAGAGGAAGGAAGGAAGGAAGGAAGGAGGAAGGAAGGAAGAAAGAAAGGAAGGAAGAAAGAAAAAAAGTGTGTTCCTACAGAACCCCACACGTTTTCACGATTAAGGTAGAGGTTCTGGACATTGGATGAGTTCTGGTCTGGCTTCCTGGGTCACGTGACTCATCATCTTGGGACGCGGTCACAAAACAGTGAATTCCTCGGTCAACCACATCACACTGGGCTCTGCCACCAACTGTGTCATTTTAGGTTCTGCCACTGCTGAGTAGTCGTCGTTTCCCTCTCATGAATTTGCAGAAAGAGAAGACATCCCGGGAGGGCTTCACAGAGAGAACATCTGACTCGCTGTGAGGGAAGATTGCCAGAGGTCTGTGAAATGATCTGGATAGACAGAAATTAATCATGGGACGTAATCAATGCACCCAAGATGAGCGTGGCTTCTATCACGTGTATGTGTATGTGTGTGTGCTTGTGTGTAAAAGTATCGCTAATCCGGATTCTCCTGTTTTCTGGACAGGAGAAAACTCTGTGTTTCTCAAAGCAAGTATGTGCTGTGCACTGGCATCAGCGATGTGGAGGCACGGGTCTGTCTCTCCCTACCCCACGCCCCTGTAACATTCCAGCCAAGCAGATTTGAGCAGGCCCTGTTTGGGTGGAGCAAGGGAGGTAAAGGACTAGATAGTCATGGGGGTGGGGGAGGACAAGGAAAGACTCGTGGAAAATGTCACCTCGTCTACGCTCAATCGCTTTTCTGTCATGTTTCTGCAAACGATCAGGCTACATGGGAACTGGACTTCTTACAGTGCACAGATGGGTCGTGGCGTGTCGGGGTGGGGAGGGCTGGTTGGGCTCCTCGGCGGGTCTGTTTATTTTTGGTGGACCGACGGAAAGAACGTGGGGGCATCCCTGAGGGAGGTTGGGCTGAGACGAGGGGATGGGCGGCTGGGCTGGGCGGGCCGTTTATCAGAAAATCTAAAGAACCTCGGCCGGCCTAGCCTGGGGACCTTTTCAGAAGCAGGATGAGAGCTGAGTTTAGCTCCCGCCCTCCTATGGAGCGGCCCCTCAGCAGGAGCCACAGAGGTCCCCAGAGCCAGGCAGCCCCTCTCCTCACCCGCCCCCCCCAAGCCCCAGCACCTCCACCTTCCCCCACCCCACTCTCCTCAGCCCGAGGGAAACAGGAGGGCAGTGCCAGAGCAGGTCTCCTCTCTTCCAGATGCCTCACCACCTGGGCCACTTGGCCCGAGAGAGCCAACTCCGCTTTAGCCCCACTGGATTTTCCTGGGTGACAGAGCCGTGGATGGGGGTGGGGCGGGGGAGGGGAGGGGCTGGGAGGGAAGGTCAGGGCAATTCGTTTCTCAAGGGCTTCATTCAAATGCAGAAAGCTCTCTCAGCGGAATTCAGAGACTTCCCCCACCCTCAGGCCACAGGTTCCAAACTGCAGCCGGTGGGGGAAGGGAGGCGGATGGGGGGAGGATGCTGGAGAAAGCAGCCAGGCTGGTCCCAGGCAAAAAGAGTCCCTCTCCTCCCCGCTTCCCCCACCCCCACACTCCATTTCCCAGCCCAGGAGAGACAGACCTCCGCCCTTTCAGGATCCCAGGTGGGGATAGGGGCGGGGCGCAAGGGGGTTCGTGGGGGCCCAGGTCGAGTGTCCGAGGCTATGGTAGACACTAGCTCTCCAGAGTCTTAGATGCCCTACGCCCAAGTGGTCGTGAGGCGCGGAGGGATGAGGGCCCCAGGGGGCCTCGGTAGGAGGTGATGGGACCCCAAAACCCAGGGTCAGGGGACCGGCAGGCACGCTTCCGCAGCAGCAGTGTGCTCCAAGCATCGGTTTTTATCCTTCATCTTTAAGTTCCCTGAGGGATGGGTGGACGGCGGATGGAGCCCTCCTCTCTCCACCCACCCGCTTTCCACAGGAAATCCTCAGTCTCACTCCACACACTCGCTGACGATTTCACTCACATCCTCCTCCCCATGGAGAAGAGGGAGGGAGGGAGGAAGGTGAAAGAGCGCCACAGCTGGCAACGCTGAAGGAAGGGGACGGAGGTTCTTCCACGGGGGTCGTCGGGCGTGGGGGGCTGTGATTCCTAAGTCGTCATCCCGTTTTGTTTTGTTTTTAAAGAATTTATTTATTTCTAGAGAGAAGGGAACAGAGGGACGGAGGAAGGGAGGGGGGAGAAACATCCACGTGTGGTTACCTTTTGCATGCATGCCCCAACTTGGGACCTGGCCGGCAACCCAGGCATGTGCCTGACTGGGAATCAAACAGGTGACCCTTTGGTTCACAGGCTGGCACTCAATCTGCTGAGCCACACCAGCCAGAGGCGTGTGTGTGTGTGTGTGTGTGTGTGTGTGTGTGTGTTTAAAAAACTAAAAGCGTCTTATTTATCCCTCCTGTGTCACTATGCATCAAGGACACGTATGGAAAAAAGGCAGCAGGAAAGTGTCAGTGACTTTAAAGAAAGCATGTGGGCCAAACACATTTTTCTGTTTTCTTGACTGGCTCAGTGATGATACATAAGGAAACCTGTGACAAGCCACTACGGTCTCATCACCTGCCAGGAGAAAGGTCCATGGTGGCACTCCTTTGGGGTTCAGTACAAATGCCTTGTCTGAACCACAGTAGGAAAATGTAGTCTCTCTGTTTCTCTTCCTGGAGGTGGTCAGCAGCATGCCTCCGCCTACTGTCAGAGAGTTTCCAAATCTTCTGACCATGAAGCTTTCTTAGTTTCATGGTGAGGTCGATCACCTAAAAATGCTGAACACAGCACACAGAGAATCAAAGTTAATGATATAACCCCCCCACCCCCACCCCACACACACACACCCCGCCACGATTTTGGTTCGGGAGGAAAATCACTGGCAGTACAACAGTAATATATAGTATCTGGTACTCTCACTGATTATAAGTTGAATCGTGTCAGTTGAAACTCCGAGGTCACATTTTCCTTGCTGTTATCTCATGAGATAGTCTGCAGAGACGCAGCTGGGGTGGAGTCTTCCATGTGTGTGCGTGCATACATGTGTGCACACAAAATGTATGTGTGTGCATATACACGTGCGCACACACACACAGGCACACAAGTCTACCTACACGTATCTGTATGTGTACGTGTATGCGCACGCGCACACACGCACGCATCTTGTCTATTTATTTTTAGAGAAAAGAGAAGGGAGGGAGAAAGAGAGGGAGAGAAACATCACTTCGTGGTCACCTCTCACACGACCCCCGCCAGAGAGAGAGAGAGAGAGAGAGAGAGAGAAAGGGAGAGAGACGGACCTGGCCCGCAACCCAGGCATGCGCCTGGAGCCCTGACTGGGAGTAGAACCGGCGACCGCTTGATTCTCAGGCCGGCGCTCCATCCACCAAGCTACCCCAGCCAGGGCACGTTTTCTGGTTATAATACTCTCCATCACTTCATCATAAATCATTCCATGATGAAGATTTTTAACTGAGGAGACATTTCTTTCAAAACTCCAAATTGAGCAGGCCCTTATCAATGACATTCACAGCAATACAGTCCTCAGGAATACACGATTCTTCATGGGAAAGGATTTCCCCTCTGAAAGTCTGTCACGGCCCATCAGGGATTCAAGAGCCCAGGCACCTGAGGCCCGGAAAGGAGCGGGCGGTATGCACAACCGTCGCGGAGGCGGACTGCACCCTCTCTCGGAGAGCCTCTCCCAAGTCCGGCGGAACACCGACCCGCATTGTAAATGATGCCTCGAAAACGTTTTCACCACAGAGTCCAGCACCGAGCACATAACAGGCGAGGAGAGTCCCCCGAATATTGGGTCATCAACCCTCTACTGATCGGTCGAATCCCTCCGCCGAACCCCTCCGCCGAATCCCTCCGCCGAATCCCTCCACCGAACTCCTCGGGAGGCTGAAGCGGTGGGTCCTCCTGACAGACCTCGGGCGGCTGAAACCTCCTGTCACCGGAGCGTCACGTCCATGGCTGCTGGAACGAGGTCCGCCGTTCGGAAGACGTCAAAGGCCGAAAGCAGGAGAACATCTTTTCGAGTCCCAGAGAACCGAAGCCGTTCCTTTTCGGACGTGGCGCCGAGACATCCCCCTTCCAAAAGCTCACCAGAGATCTCCTCTTCGCCACGTAATGTTCCAGCCTCGGGGCCGCACTCCTGACGGCCGCCGGCCCGCCGCTACCACCCCCGCCCCAGGAAACACCACACACGGGCTCGAGAACCTCACGTGGCCCACTGTCCCCCGGGACCCTCTGGATTCGACATCGAGGCAAAAGTTCTTCTGGTCCCGACCCTCATGGCGTCACCGAGTGGAGAAGAAGCCCGGCCAGTAGAGCAGCAGGTCAACACAGACCCACAAAACCAAAGAACATTGGAACCACCCAGCTCATCTTCACGTCTCCTCCTCCTCCTCCATTGGTCATCGTGACATGGGCAGCACAGAGCACCACACGGTCCCTACGAGTGACCGAACGAGGACATCCACCTCCATCGTCCCCAGGAGGCCCCCTCGGTGTCAAGCCCTGAAAAGTTTTCACAGGCGAAGTGAAGTTACGTTTTAAAAGGTGTGGGGCGGGCGTGGTGGGAGGCGGGTGGATAGGGACAGCAGAGATCCAGGAGAGATACCATACGGCAACCTGAACGTGACAGACGTGGCATCATCCTCAGGGCCCCACGGTGAAGAGATCATGTCATCCAACGTGGAAGCCACGAATGGCGCTCACACTCGACCCCCATCAAGCCAACCTGACCATGGACCGACAGATCGACCTCACATCTCACAGGTCAATTTCCGGGAAACACCAGTCATCATCTGAAAATCACTCTTTCCACGATAACAGAACACCCAGAAGACAGTGTGATCCTCAAATGTCAGGAAAAGATCCAGAAGGCGATTGTAGATTGAAAATATCTGTGTTAAAAGAGAGAGGGGGAGGGGGAGGGAGACTCCCGGCCAAGATGGAGGCATAGGTAGGACACACTGTGTCTCCTCGCACAATAAAAAAAGGACAGCAAAAAATTTAAAAACAAAAAACAACCAGAACTGACAGAAAATTGAACTATATGGAAGTCCAACAACCAAGGAGTTAAAGGAGAAACATCACCCAGACTGGTAGCAGGGGCGGACATGGGCAGTTGGGCCGAGGGGACTCGCGGCAAGGCGGCGGCCAGAGGACCAGGCAAGGCGGTGGCCTGCAGACTGGGTGCTCTCACATTCGCCTGCAGATACACCAGGAGGAACAGCATGGGAGTGAGACAGACTGCACAACCCTGAGCTTCAGCGCAGGAAGATGAAGCCTCAGACCGATGACCGAAAACACCTGTGGGGGTTGAGGCGGCAGCAGGAGATACTCCCAGCCTCATAGGAGTGTTCTTCACAGAGACCCACAGGGTCCTAGAACATACACAAACCCACGCATCTGGGAATCAGCACCAGAAGGGACCGATTCACTTGTGGGAAGCAGGGGAAGCGACCAAAAGCCAGCAGAGAGCAGAGCGAGCTGCACAGTTCCCCATCAGACCTGTCCCCCACATACAGCGTCACAACGCAGCGATGTGGGTCACCCAGTCCTGGTGAACACCGAAGGCTCCACCCCTCACTACGTAAACAGGCACACCGAGACCAACAAATTAAAAAAAGGCCCAAATGAAAAAACAGATTGAAGATCCCAGGAAAAAAATTCAACAAAGCAACGGAGGAAGAGCTCACCTATCAGATGCGCAGTTCAAAACATCGGCAATCAGGATGCTCACAGAATTGATCGAATACAGTCAGTCACCACTCGGAGAAACGAAGGCTCCTCTAGGTGAAATAAAGGAAAACGTACAGGGAACCACTGGCGTCGGGAAGGAGACCGAGACTCCGATCAACAGCGTGGACCAGAAGGAATAAAGACACACTGGACTAGAATAGAAGAAAGAAAGAAGAGTTCAGAAAAATGAGGGGAGGGGCAGGAACCTCTGGGACATCTCGACATGCTCCAACATTCGAATCCTAGGGGCGCAGGAAGGAGAAGTGGAAGGGCGAGGAACCAAGAACTTGTCGGAACAAAGAAGGAAGGAGAACTTCCCCATCCGGCAAAGGAAAGAGACTTCCGGGAAGTCCAGGGAGCTCAGAGAATCCCAAAGAAGCAGGACCCAAGGAGGCACACACCAAGGCACAGCACCATGACATTAGCCAAGATGAAAGATAAGGAGAGAATCTCTGAAGTGGCGAGAGATGAGGAGACAGTTACCTACAAAGGAGTGCCCATCAGACCATCAGCCGACTTCTCAAGAGAAACCTCGCAGGCAAGAAGGGGCCAGAAAGAGGTATCAGAAGTCACGAAAGGCAAAGACCTCCATCCAAGATGACTATCTGGCACAGCCATCCCTGAGAACGGAAGGGCAGATAGAGCGCTTCCTGGAGGAGGTGAAGTTAAAGGAGTTCAGCATCACCAAGCCTTCATGCTATGAAACATCAGAGGGACTTGTCAAAGAAAAAGGAGGTAAAAAAAACACGCATGGTAAAATGACGATGAACTCACTGTTTTCGGCGACCGAACCTAAAACCAAAACAAACACAAATGGAGCAAACAACTAGAAGAGGAACAGAATCACGGAAACAGAGATCACGTGGAGGGTTGTCCACAGGGGCAGCAGGAGGGGGAGAGAGGGAGAAAACATACAGAGAATAAGTAGCATAAACGGTAGGTAGAAAACAGACAGGGAGAGGTGAAGAACAGTATGGGGAAACGTAGAAGCCAAAGAACTCTTCTTACGACCGACCCATCGACAAGAACCAGAGGGGGGAAATGCGGGTGGGAGGGGGCCTGCAGGGTGGAGGGGAATAAAGGGGGGGGAATGGGATGACCGTCGTAGCATAATCAATAGAATATATTTAAAAAAAGAAAAAGGAAAAGAAAGAGAAAAAAATAAGGTCATTCCGAAACACCTATACCCTTCTCCCCCCACCCCCATGGTCTCTTCGCAACAGGGGGCACTCAGAGTCCATCTGACGCTTTCAGCAGGCAAAGGTCCCACCGAGGCAGATGATGCCGTGCGTGGCTCTCACCGTGAAACCGTGCACGTTTCCGACGGTCAGAGAAAAGGAAAGAGCAGTCGGTGTCCAAACCCCACCAGGCCTTCCACCCCAAGAGAAGACGTTCCCGGTGGCCAAGAAGATGCTACCGATCCCACGTGCTCCTGGGACATGACATGCTTCTCTGAAGTCACGTCACATGTCCTGTGCCCACCAGCCACCAAAGGAAAGCAAACCTATCTGGACGGGTATCAGTGGGGGTAGCAGGTTTGCTTGGGGGGGGGGGACTCCGTTCTCCTTGCCTTCGCATCCAAGAATGACAGAGACACACAGGGATGTTTCTCTCCCTCTCTTTTGTCCACCCTTCCCCTCTCCGAAAATAAAGACATCGACTTCAAATATTTATGATTTATTTTATCTTTAGAGAGGGGAAGGGAAGGAGAAAGAGAGGGAGAGAAACATCAACACATGGTCGCCTCTCTGGAACGTCCCCCCTAGGGGCACCTGGCCAGCCCACCCAGGTGCGTGGCCTAGACTGGGAATCAATCCAGTGACCCCTTGGTTCTCAGGCCAGCACTCAATCCACTGAGCCATACCAGCCAGGGCCAAGTTGATCCATCTTCAGGCACTGGTGGGGGCCTGCGAAAGAACGACGGTGAAGATCAACAGCCAGCAAAGTTACTGATGAGCTGTTTCCCTAAATGCCAGAGACCCTCCGGTCAAACAGGTAGTGCCACCAGAGGCAGACAATGACCCAAACTGGTTTTCTGGGCTTCCCCTCGGGACACGGTGGACTGCCCTGCTTTTCCTGACGTGAGAACACCATCTGCCATGCACCAGAACTGGGCAGTGAAGGGTAACATGGGAAGTGGTGCCAGGGCATGTACCACCCACATTTGCAAGCGTTGGAGCCCAGGGCCACACATGGGGACCATGGTCCCCCAGCCACAAAGAAATGGCTCTTCCTTTCCTAGGCTTGCATCCTCATCTTTAAATGCTGGGCTGAGTTCCCCAAGGTGTCATTCGCTCCGCCAGGGCCATCACATATCTGGCATGTGGAGAGGGATCTATTGGGCCATGGGGTCCCAGATCCTCCCCACTGCCAGGTTCTTGCACAGGGATCCATGTGGCACCCATTAATGCTGCTTGGGGAGTGAAACCTGACCTTCCAAACAGGGGCCCTGGTTCTGCCACTGGGACGTCAAGTGTTGGTGACTGGGCAGATGGAGACTTGGGGAGAGACCAACAGAGAGATAGGCGCTACCCAGGGGAGAGACAGGAATTCAGGGTCCGGGAACGGGCTCTTGAGGCTCCCATAAAATGCCTCCTACGTCTGCAGCCATACCAGCCTGATCACAGCTGATCTACTTTCATCCTGGAATCTAAGTAGGGTTGGGCCTGGTTTGTACTTGGATGAGAGACTGCCTTGGAATACCAGGTGCTATAGGCTTTTCATTGTTTCTTTCCTTTCCTTTGTTTTCTTTTCTTTACTTTGCTTTGCTTTACTTTCTTTGGCGGGCTCCTTGGCTTTTGCCCACCCTGGGGCTAGGTTTAACGCTTGTGGTGTTGGCGGTTATCTTTCTTCCTTCTACTTGCTTGGGTGTGAACTTCTGGACTGGTATGTGACAGAATCCTGCCTTCTATCTAAGTAGGGTCAAGTCTATCAGTACTTGGATGGGAGACTGCCTGGGAATACCAGGTGCTCTAGGCTTTTCCCCAGTTTTTCTTTCCTTTCCTTTTATTTTTCTTTGCTTTGCTTTGGTTTGTTTTAATTTCTTTGGTAGGCTTCTCTGCTTTCACCCATACCTGGATCTAGGGTTAGGGCTTGTGGGGGCTGGGGGTTGGCTTCCTTCCATCTACCTGCTTTTAGGGAATCTCCTTGCTCACAGGATTAACCAGCCCTAACGCGGACCATCCACCCTGCTCAGGAGCCAGACCCAGAGTGGTACCACGCAAGTGGTGCCGGGGTGTGTCTCATCCACATTTTCAAGCATGGGAGCCCTGGGCCGCAGTTGGGGACCCCGGTCCACTTGGCACACAGAGGTAGCACCCCCTTTCCCAAGCTCGCGCCCCCACCCCTCAATGGTAGGCTGAGTTCCCCAAGGTTGGCTATGCTTTGCCCCTGCCACACCAAGTCTGGAGTGTGGGGAGGGAACTGTTGGGTCATGGGGTCGCAGATCCTCCCCACTGCAGGGTCCTTGAAAAGGGATTCTCTACATCTCTCAACACTACGGGGGGAGTGAACACTGACCTTGCAAACAGGTGCCCTGCTCTGCCTCTGGGATATCACATGGTGATGGGTGGGCAGATGGAGACCAAGGGAGAGCTCAAAAGATAGTTGGGGCCACCCAGGGGACTTAGTTGGGTTTGGAGGATGGGCACGGACTCTTGAGGCTCCTGGAGGTGGTGTCCTGTGTCCACAGCCATACAGCCCTGAACGCTCATGATCTGGTCTGGTCTTGGAAGCTAAGCAGGTTTGGGCCTGCTAAGTACTTGTATGGCAGACTGCCTGGGAATACCGGGAGCTGTAGGCTTTTCCCAATTTTTTATTTTCCTGCACCTCTGCTTTTGGCCTTGCCTGAGCTCAAATTAGTGCCTGCGAGGGCTGTGGGTTGGCTTCCTTACCTCTTCCAGCTCTTGGAGTGAAACCTTGGCCCAGATGATGGCCGGTCCCTCCCCTCCCATTCAGGCCCCTCTGGGGTGCATAGTAGCAATGGATGATGTCCCAAATCAGGACCAGGGCATGTCTCAGGCTCAGGCCAGTGTCAGATTCCCCCTGCCCCAATTAGGTTCCCAAGACAGAAACACACAGAAGACCCACCCTTTCATCCCCAGCCGTCAGCACAAGGCGCTGAACAGAGTTCCCCATTGTAAGGTTTTCGCCGCCAGGAGCATCCCGTATGCATGCCAAGCTTGCTGGAACCTGTGGGTCCAATGGGCAGCTCCAAGTGCAAATGGAACTGCTCCCCTTGATGAGCGGCACTTTGGCAAGTGGCACTGCTCCCCTTGAAGCTACCTGGGGAGGGTACCTGGCCCTGGCAACAGGTACCCTCCTGCCACCTTTGGATTGTGAAGTGGGCACCCATGGTGCACCTTTGAGATTCGGGGAGAGCCAAACAGAAGGGAGAGATAGTTTGCCTAGGGGAGAGATAGTTTCGGAGGCCAGCCAGGCTCTGCCCATGAGCTGTTGCTGGGACTTTTGGGTGGGTAGGGGGACACAATTCTTCCAGCTTTGTGGGTTGATCAGCTGGCTGTGTGACTTGCAGGGACTTTCTCTCTGCGACCTGGCTGTTTGGGTCAACCAGCTGACAAGGCAGAGCATGGGACTCACTCTCTGGGTGCAGCCTGCCCAAGTCGACAAGCTGACACGTTGGCCTCCCCGCCCTCGCTACACAATGTCGTGGTTTGAGAGTCAGAGACTCAGTTTGGGGGGGTGGTCAGGCAATAAATGAGAACACAACATGATTTCTGTTTATTTCATTTTTTATGAAAAATAATTTTTGTTTTCCGCTTTTGGGTGCATAACATGGCTATTCGACAGTCACTTTGCTTCCAATGTGATCACCCAGGAGTGTGTTCATTAGAAACTTGTACCTGTTCCCCCACCCTTCCAAAAAAACAAAAATGAAATGAAAGCAAGCAGCCATCATGCCAGCACCTATAAAATCTTGTCACTGGACTGATTACCATTTCTATCACTGTCTATCATCCAGAAAAGTTGGGAGGTAGTCGAGGCAGCGCAGAAGACTCATGGTTCCCTTTGTGGAGATGTCTGGATCAGCCCCTGTGTGCGTTCTCTGAGTCCACACGATGGCCTTTCTTTTGTCAACATGGGAGGAGCCCATCCTCTGTGCAGCAGAGATCCCGATTGCTGGGTGATTCGCACAGAAAAGGAAGGAAGAGAGGAGACATGATGGCCAGGTTTCCCTACACAGTCCCCTTTCACTGCCATGAATTGAGACAAGGCCAGACTCCTGATGGGACAGCTGAGCGTTCTCCAACCAGCTCATGAGGACAGCTGCTTCTATAATCGCCCCAGAAAAGCAGTCAAACAGATGGCCAGACTCAATATGGGTGGAGCAATGGGGCGCCTGAAGATCAGAGGTGGAGACGAGTGGGAAGAGGGCATCGGGACTGAGTGAGGGGAGAAGAAAGTGCTCCAGCTATGTGCACCCGTCATTGGCAGGATAGAATGGGGTTTTGGGATGGGGGTGTTGGTGGTGGAGGTGGGCCCTGTGGAAACAGGCAGCCAAGACATGCCAGGAAGGACATCTTTCAGAAATGGCACATAGGTCTTGGCTGAGAGAGCTCGATGGAGGGCGTGTCAGCTTGCAACACAAAAGGTCTCTGGTTCCATTCCTGGTGTGGCCAGGTGCCTGAGTTGTGGGCCAGGTCCCCAGTACAGCGGTGCATGAGAGGCAGCATGTTTTGCTCCCTCTCTTTCTCCCTCCCTTCCCCTCTCTCTAGAAATAAAATGAAATCTTTTAAAAAAGAAATAACATGAGGAAGGACCACCACCTCCATAAAAATTTCTCAAATTTTTCGCACCAGCGTGAGAAGTGTGTGTCACATGACTTTCACACTCAGGGTGCCTGTGTCCTGTAGCTGTGTTAATGTGTGAGAGCTCCTCAGTCCTCAGCTTCACAACCACCAACTTCCTCTCCCCATCGTGGGTTTTAGTCTCTGCCAGATGCTTCCTTCATTTTCCTTGTGGCACATGGGATTGATGGATGACTGATTGATCAACATGGCCCTTACCCTGTTGCACTCCAGGGTCAGGCGTCCACCTCCCCAGGACATCAGGACAGGGATGAAATGACGCCAAGGCTTCTGTCTCATTCACTTTTGCCCTGAATTTCAAACCCCTTGCCTGCACTTTTTTTCTCCTGATAAAAAGGGCCTGTTTAAAATGGATGGAATACTGCTGGCCGGGCTGTTAGAGTATGTAAGACAGAACACACCATGTTCTTGGGTCACTGGCCATCTGAATAAAGAAGCCATCAGAATTCAATCTATGACTCCACTTACTGTTTCTAGTAGTGATGGACAGCAGAAATGCCGGCATTTCCAGATTTGGCTCCTTTGGTGTTCTCTTTCCCTCTATTCCCCGCTGATGTCTCTGTGCCCACCACCACGTTGACTCCACCCTCTGCCTTTCTCTCAGCCCCACCCCCACCACCCTTTTCACTCCCTGAACCTACCAGCCAGCGAAGAAGAAGAGTAAAGGCAGGTGTGATTGGGGGCGAGGCAGAGTAGGAGGAGGAGGACGATGTGGAGGAGGGAGACATGTGTCACGTGTCCCGAGCCAGGTTCCATAAGATCGCAGGGTGTTCCCACAGCATGAAAAGCAGGGCGGTCCACAGTGCCCAAAGGGGAAGCCCAGAAAACAAGTTTGATTCATTGCCTGCCTCTGCTGACACTACCTGTTTGACAGGAGGGACCCTGGAACTTAGGGTAGGGACTAATAAGTAATATTGTTATGTGTCGATCTTTACCATCATTCCTTTGTACCCCCTCTTAAGATTTGTTTACTTCACCCTGGCTGGTATGGCTCAGTGGATTGAGTGCTAGCCTGAGAATCAAGGGGTCACTGAATCAATTCCCAGTCTAGGGCACGTGTCTGGTTGGGGGGACTAGATTCCCAGTAGGGAGTACGTTGCAGACACGACCACATAATGATGTTTCTCTCCCTCTTTCTTCTTCCCTTCCCCTCTCTAAAAATAAAATAACTCATTTTTTGGAGGTTAATTTCTTTATTTTTGGAGAGGGGAAGTGTGGACGAAAGAGAGGGAAGGAAACATCACTCTGTGTCTCAGTGATTCTTTACTGAGTTGGCAATGAGAACTGAGTCCCTGGCCCCCCTTAAACAAACCCACTACCATTATCTTGGTGAGTCCTCAACTCTGAATCCGATTGGGTGGATGCACTTCTGACACCAGTCCAGATCCATTTGCTTTTCTTCGGAGGCTGTTGGGCATGGGAAACGAGGCATGATTTCAGAGAAGAGTATCATGTCCTGGGGGTGCTGTAAATTAGTGCATGCGGGCGGTCAGACCCTTTCGTGAGCAGTTGGATGAAGTGGGCTCTTTGTCGGAGGGGTTCTCATGGACTGGAGATTTTGTGGCTGACTCAATAAGAGTATGAGAAGTCCACAGGAGTCAATGGGCCCACTGTTAAATTTCCTGCATTCACGATTGGGGAATGCCAGGAGACAAGGAACTGAGGGGGATCGGTAATGGCCTCTTGGGCACCAGGAATGTCTTTTCCATGGTAGACCTGATGAGGTTTGGATGCCGACCATTCTTTCCTTTTCTCTGACCGCTGGAAATGTGTACGGTTTCTCAGGGAAAGCTGCAATATGCATTATATGCCTTGTTGTAGGGTCAGTGGGATCTTGACCTCCCAAAAGCTCCAGATAGAGTCTGAGTGCCACCTGTTGCCAAGATATTGAGGGGGGGAAACAGAAGGTGATGTGTGTTTTGGAATTGCCTTCTTTTTTTTTCTTTCTTTTCCTTTTCCTTTTTTTCTTTTTAAATATATTCTATTGATTATGCTACAACAGTAGTCACATTTTCCCTCCTTTATTCCCCTCCACCCTGCACACCCCCTCCCACCCGCATTCCCCTCCTTTAGTTCATGTCTATGGATCTGTGGTACATAGAAGTTCTATGGCTTCTCCATTTCCTGTACTATTCTTAACCTTTCACTGTCTATTTTCTACCTACCTTTTATGCTACTTATTCTCTGTAAGTTTTCCCCCTCTCTCCCCCTCCCACTCCCCTAGCCAACAGCCCTCCATGCGATCTCCATTTCTGTGATGGTGTTCCTGTTCTAGTTCTCTTGCTTTCTGTTTGTTTTTGTTTTAAGTTCGGTTGTTGGTAACTGAGTTTGTTGTCATTTAACCACTCACATTTTTTTACCTTTTTTCTCTTAGATAAGTCCCTCTGATATTGCATAAAATGAGTGCTTGGTGATGATGAACTCCTTTGAATTCACCTCATCTTGGAAATGCTTTATCTGCCCTTCCATTCTAAAGGATACCTTTGCTCAATAGAGTTGTCTCGGATGGGAGTCCTTGCCTTTTGTAACTTAGAATATTTCTCTTCAGCCCCTTCTTGCCTGCAAGGTCTCTCTTGAGAAATTGGCTGACAGTCGGATGGACAGTCCTTTGTAGGTAACTGTCTCCTTGTCTCTCACTGTTTCTGAGATTCTCTCCTTATCTTTCATCTTGGCTAATGTCATGATGATGTGCTTTGGTGTGTGCCTCCTTGGGTCCAACTTCTTTGGGAGTGTCTGAGCTCCATGGACTTCCTGGCAGTCTCTTACTTTGCCAGATTGGGGAAGTTCTTCATTATTTGTTGAAATAAGTTCACAATTTCTTGCTCTTTCTCTTCTCCTTCTGGTGCCCCTATGATTCTGATGTTGGAACATGTGAAGATGTCCTGGAGTTTCCTGAAGTCTCCTCATTTTTCTGAATTCTTCTTTCTTTATTCTATTCTGATTGAATGTTTCTTTCTTCTGGTCCACATCATCGATTGGAGTCTCAGTTTCCTTCCCATTTCTGTTGGTTCCTTGTACATTTTCTTTTATTTCACTTAGCATAGTGTTCATTTTTCCCTCTAGGTTGCTACCATATTCGGCAATTCTGTGAGCATCCTGATTACCAGTGTTTTCAACTGTACATCTGATAGGTTGGCTTTCTCTTTGTTGATTAGTTGTATTTTTTTTCTGGAGCTTTGATCTATTCTTTCATTTGGGCCATTTTTGTTGTCTTGGTGTGCCTATTACGTAGTAAGGGGTGGAGCCTTTGGTGTTCACCAGGGCGGGGCAGCCACGTTGCTGTGTTGTGATGCTCTTTGTGGGGGAGGGGTCTGAGAGGGAATGATCCTGCTTACTCAGCTCTGTGTTCCATGACCACACCCAATCTCCTCTCATCTCGGAACCTAAGCATCATTGAGCCTGGTTAGTGCTTGGATGGGAGACTGCCTAGGAATACCGGGTGCTGTAGGCTTTTCCCCATTTTTTCCCTTTCCTTTCTTTTTCTTTGCTTTGCTTTTTGCTGTGCTTTCTCTGGGGACTCCTCGGCTTTTGTCCAACCTGGTACTATGTTTAGGGCTTGTAGACAATGGGGATTCGCATCCTTAGATCTACCTGTTTTTGAAGGAAACCCTCCATCAGAGGGTTGATCAGTTCTTCTCTGAGGCCATTCGCCATGCTGGAGAACCAGGTCCTGAAGATATCCCAAGAAGTGGTGCTGGGGCATGTCCTGTCCACATTTGTGAGTGTAAGAGCCCAAGACCTCACATGGAGACCAAGGTCCTCCATCTACACAGAAGTAGTGCCCCATTTCCCAGGCTGGCACCCTCATACCTGGGCAGTGTTCCCTAAGGTTTTCTTTGCTTTGCCATGGCCATCACAAACCTGGAGTGTGGGGAGGGATCTGTTGGCCCATGGGGTCACAGATCCTCCTCACTGCTGGATCCTTGCACTGGGATCCACTTGGCACCTCTTAATGCTATGTGGGGAGTGAACCTGACCTTGCAAATAGGTGCCCTGGTTCTGCTAGTGGGAACTGAAATGGTGGTGGCTGAGCAGATGGAGACCTGGGGAGAGACTGACAGAGAGTTACATGCCATCCAGGGGAAAGAGAGGGGTTTGGAGGCCAGGGATTGTCTCTTGGGGCCCCCATAGGATGCCTCCTGTCTTGGTGGTCATACCAGACTGATCACAATAATCTAAGCAGGGTTGGGCCTGGTTTGTACTTCAGTGGGAGACCACCTTGGAATACCGGGTGCTGTAGGCTTTTCCCCAGTTTTTATTTCCTTTCCTTTTCTTTTCCTTTGTTTGGTTTGATTTCTTGGTGGGGGGGCTCCTCGGCTTTTGCCCACCCTAGAGCTAACTTTAGGGTTTGCTGTATTTGGGGGTTGCATTCCATCCGTTCACCTGCTCTTGGGGTCAACCCCTGGCCTGGCGCGTGACAGGACCCTGCTCTTTGCACAGGGCCTCTCTGGGAGCCTAACAGGAACAGGCCACCCCAGAATCTTGGCCGAGCCTTTTCTCTCACCCACACTAGGGTGGGAGCCTCCCTGCACCACTTGGGCTCCAGGGTCCGACACTCACTTAACACGCACCTGCTCCCCAGGCATCTGGTCACCAGCCCCCTGCCCCCACGCACTAGAAAGAGTTCCTCAAGGTACACATTGCATGACAAAGACTGCCCTGAACCCAGGACCAGTGCACAGGGACCTGTGGGTCCAAGGGGTTACCACTCATCTGGCCTCCGGGGTCCTTCCATTGACGCATGGCACTGCTCCCTTTTAGGATACCTGGGGAGGGAACATGACCCTGGCAACACTTTCCCTCCCCCTTCATTAGTGTCATAAATCAGGCACCCAACGGCCACTTTGGTGGCTTGGGGAGAGCCCAAGAAAGAGAGGGGTGGGACCCAGGGGAGAGAGATTTTGGAAACCATGAGCAGGCTCCAGAGGCTCCCGGAGGCTGCCTCCTGTGCCTACAGCCACACCACCCTGAATGTGCTTTATCTTGTCTAATCTCCAAAATCTAGCAGGTTTGAGCCAGGTCAGTACTTGGATGGGAGATAGCCTGGGAATACCAGGTGATATAGGCTCTTCCACATTTATCCTTTCCTTTCATTTATTTTTTCTTTGCTTTGCTTTGCTTTCTTTGGGGTATCCTCTGCTTTCACCCAATCCTGGGCTATATTTATGGCTTGTGGGGGCCAGATGTTGGATTTCTTCCATCTACCTGCTTTTGGGGGAACCTCTTGCTCAGAAGATTAACCACTCCTTCCCTGGGGCCATGCGCCTAGCCTAGGAACAGGGCCATGAAGGATTCCCCAAGAAGTGGTACCAGGGTGTATCACACCCACATTTACCAGTGTCAGAATCCTGGGCCCCTCTTGAATACCCCATTCCCCTATGCACAAGAAGTAGCCCCAATTTTCCTGGGCTGGCGTCCCTGTCCCTGAACGCTGGAATGAGTTCCCCAAGGTTTGCTTCACTCATGCCAATCTGACATGTGGGGAAGGACCTGTTGGAGCATAGGGTTGCAGCTCCTCCCCACACCGGTTCATTGCACAGGGAACCGCTCAGCACCTCAACGCTACATGGGGAGTGAACCTGACCTTGCGAACAGGTGCCCTGGCTCTGCCTTTGGGATGTCAGATGGTGGCGGGTGAGTAGATGGAGACCCAGGGAGAGCCCGACAGATAGTCAGGCCCTGCTGAGGGGAGACACAGGGGTTCGGGGTTTGGGTCAGGCCCTTAAGGCTTTCAGAGGCCGCCTCCTGCCTCTAAGGCCATTCCACCATGAACGTGCCGGATCTTGTCTGATCTCAGAAGGTAAGCAGGGTCCGGCCTGGTTAGTACTTGGATTGGAGATTGCCTGGGAACACCGTGTGCTATAGGGTCTTCCCCATTTTTCCCCTCTCCTGTCCTATTCTCTCCTCTCCTCCTCTTTTTTTCTTTCCTTTTCTTTTTTTTTTTTTTGTAGACTCTACTGCTTTCACCTATATCTGGGGCTAAGATTAGGGCTTGTGGGGTTGGGGGTTGGCTTCCCTTTGTCCAATGCTTCTTGGGGAGGTTGTTGCTCAGAGTTGACAAGCCCTTCCCCAGAGCTGTCAACCATAACTGGGTAGCATTCCCTGAAGGATACCCTGAGAAGTGGTGATGGTACGTGTCCCACCTACATCTGGAAGTGTGTCAGCATTGAGCCACACTTGGGGACCCTGGTCAGCTAAGCACACAGAGGTAGCTCCCCCTTTCCTGGACTGGTGTCCTCTTCCCTGAATGCTAGGCTGAGTTCCCCAATGTTTGTTATTCTCTCCACGGCCATCCCAAATCCATCGTGTACGGGAGACCTTTTGGACCACGGGGTCTCAGATCCTTCCCTCAGCCAGGTCCTTGCACAGGGAGTCGCTCAATATCTCTTAATGCTACGTGAGGAGTGAACGCCGATCTTGCAGACAGGTGCCCTGGCTCTGCCTTTCGAACGTCAGAATGTGGCAGGTGGGGAAATGGAGCCCCAGGGAGAGCCTGACAGGATTTGGGGCACCACCCTGCCTAGAAAGAGGGGTCTGGATGTCGGGCAGGGGCTCTTGATGTTCCTGGAGGCCGCCTCCCATGTGTATGTCCGTACAACCCTGAAAGTGCCAGATCTCCTCTAATCTTGGAATCTAGGCAGGGTCGGGCCTGATTTCTAGTTGGATGGGACATTACCTGGGAATACGAGATGCTATAGGTTTTTCCCCATTTATTCTCTTCCTGTGCTTCTTCTTTTGGCCGTGCCTGCACTTGGACTAGTGCCTGTGAGTGCTGGGAGTCAGTTTCCTTCCCTCATAATGCTCTGGGGGTGAAAACCTGGACCAGAGGATGTTCAGATTCCCCCCTCTGCCTCATTACTCTCTGGGGAGGGTAGCAGCAAGTGGCCACACCCAAAATCGGGGCCATGGTGTTTCTCATGCCTGCACATGGGTGGGAGCCACCTGTCGCACTTGGGGTCCTGGGCCTCACACACATACAAGGCACAGCAGCTCCCCAGACCTCCCTTCCCTGACCCCAAGGCGCTGGACAAGGTTCTTCAAGTTGCTCTTTGTGCCACTGGAGCTGCTCCCAACCCAGGCTGAGTGTGCAAGGGACCTGTGGTTCCAAAGAACCGTCCCTTGTTCTGCCTCCTGTGTCCTACAATTGGCGCGAGGGATCGATCCCCTTCAGGTTACCTCAGGAGGGAACCCAGCCCTGGCAACAGGTGCCCTTCCCCTGCCTTTTTGTTGTGAAGCGGGGCCCATGGGGCAACTTGGAAGTTCTTGGAGAGCCCAACACATGGTAGGGAGTCCCCCAGGGAACTGAGAGTGGATCGGGGGAGGGGCATAGGTTCTTCAATCTCCTGGAATCCGTTACCAGTGTCCAAGACCATAAAAAACTGGAGGTTCCCAATATCCTCTGATCTTGGAGCTAAGCATCATCGAGCCTGGTCAGTACTTGGATGAGAGACCACCTGAAAATACTAGATGCAGTTGGCTTTTCCCCATTTTTTCCTTTCTTTCCTCTTCTTTATCTTTGCTTTGCTTTGCTCTGCTTTGCGTTGCTTTGCTTTCTTGCCGGGTTGGAATTGCAGTGACAACACTGCAGTGAAATGGCTGCTGTGGGGGTGCTGGAAAAGGCACTTAGGAACTTCTACAGTGCCAGTGTGATTCTCCCAGGGAGGTGAAGACTTCTGCCAGTCAGGGAGAAGCAGCACCTGGGAGACCCCTGAACATGTTTGTGCAAAATTTGCTGCTTCCTCAGATTTTGGGTAACTCCAGTCCCCACTACCGAGTCACCCCGGGAAAGTGCCCTTACACCCCAGGGCACTTAGACCCCAGACTGTTCCGTGCGGCTCACATGCACTCGGGACACTCCCCAACCCAGTGGGCATCAATCTGCCCTAGGAGCACTTCATGAGCATTTCCCGCTTGTGCCTTGCTCTTCCCAGGAGATAAAAACGTTCACAAGAACTGTGGTGTACCAGCCACCAGCATGCCTGGGATGCCCGATGCAGCGCACCCTTGCAGTCATTTGCCCTTGGGGAAGGGCCATGACCCGTTCCTTGCTGACCACATGTTGCAACTGCAGTGACCCCCATGCGAGCAAAATGTCCATGGGGGAGTGCCACAAATGGTGCTGAGGAGCTCCTACATCACCAGGGTGCATCTCCATGGGAGGTGATGACTTCTGCCAGTCAAGAGAAAGCTGCATCTAGGAAGTCCCGGGAAAGTCTTGGTGTGAACTTTGCTGCTCCTGACATTTTGGGTGACCCCAGTCCCCACCACCTGATCACCCCAGCAAAGTGTCCTTGAACCCTAGAGAGTGCACCGTGATGATCAGATGCACTCGAAACACTTCGCGACATGGGGGGCGCCAATGTGCACTAAGTGCACTGCAGCAGTGTTTCCTTCTCGGGCCGTGCTATTCCTGGGGTGAAAAACATTTATGAGAACTGTGGTGTACCAGACACCAGTATGCCCGGAACACCCGATGCAGGGCCTCCTGCCCCTCGTTGGCCCTCGGAAAGGGGCCCTGACCTGTTCCATGGCAACCACCCGTTGCAACTGCAGGGACACCGCTGGAGTGAAATGTCCAATGTGGGAGAGCTGGAAACAGCGCTGAGGAACTCCTACAGTGCCAGGGTGTATCTCCCCAGAAGGTGACCACATGTGCCAGTCAGGGCAAAAGCTGCACCTGGGAGGCTTGTGGAACGTATTGGTGTGCAAATTCCTCTTTCCTGAGATTTTGAGTCACCCTTGTCCCCACTGCCGTGTCACCCTGGGAAAGTCCTTGGATCCCAGAAATTGCACTGTGATGCTGAGATGCACGTGGAACACTCCGCAACCCAGGGGGTGTCAATCTGCACTAAGTGCACTGCACCAGCATTTCCGGCTGGGGCCGCGATCTTCCCAGGCCAGAAAAACGTTCTCGAGAACTGTGGTGTCCCAGCCGCCAGCATGCCTAGCAAGTGCGATGCAGAGCTCCCGGCACTTATTGATCTTAGGAAAAAGGCCCTGACCCGTTCTGTGGCAACCACCCATTGCAACTGCACTGACCCCGCTTGAGCAGAAAGGACGCTGTGGGAGTGCTGGATTCAGCAATGAGTAGCCCCTATACCATCAGGGTGCATATTGTGGAGAGGTGAGGACTTCTGCCAGTCATGGGGAAAGTCGCACCTGGGAGGCTCCCGAAACTTCTTGGTGCGTAATTTACTGCTTCCTGAGATTTTGAGTGACTCCAGTCCCCACCACCAGGTCACCCCAGGAAAGTGCCCTTGGATCCCAGAGAGTACACCATGACACTGAGATGCACTCAGAACACTCCGCAAACCAGGGAGAGTCAATCTGCGCTAAGTGGACTGCACCAGCGGTTTTGGGTGGGCCGCACTCTTCCCAGGCCAGAAAATGTTTGCGAGAACTATGGAGTACCAGCTGCCAGCATGCCCGGATTGTGTGATGTAGCACTCCCTGCAACTCGTTAGCCCTCAGAAAAGGGCCCCGACCCGTTCATTGATGACTACCCGTTGCAATAGCAGTGATTCTGTTCAAGCTAAAAGGATGCTGTGGGAGTGCTGGAAACGGTGACGAGGTTCTCCTAGAGCACAAGGGTGCATCTCCAAGGGAGGTGAACACTTCTGCCAGTCAGGGTGAAAGCTGCATCTGGGAGGCCCCCAGAATGTCTTAGTGTGCAATTTCCTGCTTCCTGAGGTTTTGGGTGACTCCAGTCCCCACTGTCAGGTCACCCTGGGGAAGTGCCCTTTGATCCCAGAGAGTGCACCGTGATGCTCAGATACACTTGGAACACTCCGCTACCCAAAGGCGTTGATCTGTGCTATGTACACTGCATCGGCATTCCTGGCTCTGGCCGCACTTCTTCCAGGGACAGAAAACGTTTGCGAGAACATTGGCGTACCAGCTGCCAGAATGCCCTTTACGCGCGATACCGCACCCCCTGGCATTCCTTGTCCTTCAGAAAAGGGCCCCTACCTGTAACTTGGTGACCACCCATTGTAATTGCAGTGACCCCCATCGGGAGAAATGGCCACTATGGGAGTGCCACAAATGGTGCTGAGGAGCTCCTGCAGTGCCAGGGTGCCTCTCCTGGAGAGGGGACAACTTCTGCCAGTCAGGGTGAAAGCTGCACCTGGGAGGCCCCTGGAATGTCTTGGTTCGCAGTTTGGTGCTTCTTGAGATTTTCTGTGACCCCAGTCCACACCACTGTGTCACACCGGGAAAGTGCCCTTGGACCCCAGACAGTGCACCGTGACACTCCGATGCACTCGGAACACTCCGCAACCCGGGGGGTGTTGATCTGCACTAAGTGCACTGCACCCATGTTTTTAGATCGGACCACGCTGTTCCAGTGACAGAAAACTGTTCATGAGAACTGTGTCATACCTCCTGCCAAAATGCCCACAACGCCCGTTGCAGCGCCTCCTACCACTGGTTGGTGTTCATAAAAAGGCCCTGACCCATTCCGTGTCGACCACCCGATGCAACTGCAGTGATCTCATTCCAGCGAAATGGCTCCTGTGTGAATGACGGCAATGGCACTGAGAAGCTTGTACAGTGCCAGGGTGCATCTCCCGGGGAGGTGAAGAATTCTGCCAGTAAGGGTGAAAGCTGCACCTGGGAGCCCCTTGGAATATTTTGGTGTGCAAATTGCTGCTTCCTGAGATTTTCGGTGACCCCAGTCCCCACCGACAGGTAACCCCAGGAAAAGGCCCTTGGACCCCAGAGAGTGCACCGTGACACTCAGAAGCACTCGGAACACTCCACCACCAAGGCTGCATTGATCTGTGATAAGTGCACATCACCAGCATTTCTGGCTCAAGCGGTGCTCTTCCGGGGGCAGAAAAACATTGGCGAGAACTGTGGCATACCAGCCATCAGCATACCCGGAACGCTCGATGCAGCGCCCCTTGCCAGTCATTGTCCCTCGGAAAGGGTCCCGACCTGGTCCGTGTAGACCACCCCTTGCAACTTCAGTGACCCTGCTGAAGCAAAAAGGATGCAGTGGAAGTGCCAGAAACGATGATGAGGAGCTCATACACCGTCCTGGTGCATCTCCTGGGGAGGTGACGATTCTGCCACTTAGGATGAAAGCTGCACCTGGGAGGCCCCCAAAACATCTTAGTGAGCAATTTGCTGCTTCATGAGATTTTGGGTGGCTCCAATACCCAATGCCAGGTCACACCGGTGAAGTGCCCTTGGATCCCAGAGAGTGCACCGTGACGCTCAGGTGCACTCAGAACACCCCGCAAACATGAGAGAGTCTATCTACACTAAATGGACTGCACCATGGTTTCCAGCTCTGTCTGTGCTCTTCCTGGGGCACAAAAACGCTCATGGGAACTGTGGCGTACTAGCCACCAGCATTCCTAGAATGCCCATTGCATCACGCCTCGGCACTCGGTGTCCCTCTCAAAAGGGCCCCAGCACATTCTGGGGTGAGCACCTGTTGCAACTTCAGTGACCACTCTCACTCGAAATGGCCCCTCTGGGTGTGACGGAAACTTCACTGAGGAGCTCCTACAGCGCCAGGGTTCATCTCCCGGGGTGGTGATGAATTCTGACAGTCAGGGCGAAAGCTGCACCTGGAAGGCCCCTGGAATTTCTGAGTCCTCAGTTTGGTGCTTTCTGAAATTTTGTGTGACCCCAGTCCCCAACTCCCCGTGGAAGTTCCTGTGGACCCAAGAGAGTCCACCATGAGGCTCAGATACACTCGGAAGTGTCCACTACCCAGCGGCGTTGATCTGCGCTAAGTGTACTGCACCAGCATTATCATCTTGGGCCGCGCTCTTCCCGCAGCTGGAATACTTTCACCAGAACTATGGCGTACCAGCCATCTTCATACCCAGAACGCCTGATTCAGCGCCCCTTGCCACTCGTTGGCCTTCAGAAAAGGGCTCCGACCCGTTCCTTTTTGATCACCCGTTGCAACTGCAGTGATCCTGCTCAATCAAAAAGGATGCTGTGGGAATGTCGGAAATGGAGATGATATGCTCCTACTGTGCCAGAGAACATCTCCCGGGACATGACAGCTTCTGCCAGTCAGGGCAAAAGCTGCACGTGGGAGGTCCCCTGCTTGTCTTGCTTCGCAATTTGCTGCTTCCTGAGATTTTGGGTGACTCCAGTCCCCACCACCAGGTCTCCCCAGGAAAGGGCCATTGGACCCCAGAAAGGGCACTGTGACGCTCAGAAGCACTTGGAACACTCCGCATCACAGGGGGCGTTGATGTGCGCTAATTGCCTTGCACCACCATTTCTAGCTCAGGCCACGCTCTTCCAGCGGCAGAAAAACCTTCATGAGAACTGTGTTGTACCAGTCACCAGCATGCCCGGGACGCCAGATGCAGCGTCCCCTGCCACTCTTTGGTCGTTGGAAAAGAGTCCCGGCCAGTTCCGTGGTGAACAACCATTGCCCTCTTCATGAACACTCTTGAGTGAAATGTCCTCTGTGGGAGTACCAGAAATGGCACTTAGGAGCTCCTACAGTGCCAGGGTGCATCTCGCGGGACATGATGAATTCTGCCACTCAGGGCGAAAGCTGCACCTGGGAGGCCCCTGGAACGACTTGGTGTGCAGTTTGGTGCTTATTGAGGTTTCGAGTGACCCCAGTCCCCACCACCGATTCATCCCGTTGAAGATCCCTTGGACACAAGAGAGTCCACCATGACGCTCAGATGCACTCGGAACACTCCGTAACCTGGGAGGCGTTGATCCGTGATAAGTGTTCTGCACCACAGTTACCATCTCTTCCCAGGAAAGAACACGTTCACAAGAACTGTGGCATAAATGCCACCAGCATATTCGGAATGCCTGATGCAGTGCCCCCTGGAACTCGCTGGCCCTTGGAAAATGGTCCTGATCCATTACACGGTGACCACCCATTGCAACTTCAGTGACCCCTCTTGAGTGAAATGGCCACTGTGGGAGTGCCCGAAATGGTGCTGAGGATGTCCCACAGTGCCAGGGTGCATCTCTGAAGGAGGTGATAACAATTGCAAATTAGGGTGAAAGCTCCACCTGGGAGGCCTTTGGAAAGTCTTGGTGTGCAATGGGCTGCTTCCTGAGATTTTGGTTGACTGCTGTCCCCACCACCGTTTAACCCCGGGGAAGTGCCCTTGGACCCCAGAGAATGCACCGTGACACTCAGATGCACTTGGAACACTCCACAACTCAGGGAGAATCGGTCTGTGCTAAGCGCACTGCACCTGTGTTTCCGGCTTGAAACATGCTCTTCCCAGGGCAGAAAAACGTTCACAACGACTTTGGCGTACCAGATGCCAGCATGCTTGGAATGCCAAATGCAGCACTTCCTGCCACTCATTGGCCCTCGACAAGGGCCCTGACCTGTTCATTGTCGATCACCCGTTGAAACTTCAGTGATCTCGCTCAAGCGAAAAGGATGCTGTGGGAGTGCCAGAAATAGCAATGAGGTACTCCTACACCCTCTGGGTGCATCTCCTGGGCAGGTGACGACTTCTGCCAATGAGGGCAAAAGCTGCACCTGGGAGGCCCCTGGAACATCTTGGTGTGCAGTTTGCTGTCTCCTGAGATTTCAGGTGACCGCAGTCCCCACCGTCGATTCATCCCATGGAAGTTCCCTTGCACCCAAGAGTGACCACTGTGATGTTCAGATGCACTCAGAACACTGCCTAACCCGGGGGGCTACTAACTGCGCTAAGTGCATTGCACCAGCATTACCGTCGGGGCCCACTTTTTCCGGGGAAGGAATATATTTGCAAGATCGGTGGTGTAAACATCTCCAGCATATTCGGAATGCCTGATGCAGTGCCCATTGCCACTCATTGGGACTTGGAAATGTGCCCCAACCCGTTCCATGGGGACCACCCGCTGCCCCAGCCTTCACCCCTCTCTAGCAATATGGCTGATGTGGGATTGCCAGAAACGGTGCTGAGGAGCACCTCCAGTGTCAGGGTGCATCTCCCAGGGAGGGGACAACTTCTACCACTCAGGGTGAAAGCTTCACCTAGGAGGCCCCAGGAATGTCTTGGTGTGTAATTTGCTGCTTTCTGAGATTTTGGGTGACTGCAGTCTCTACCACCAGGTCACCTGGGGAAAATGCCCATGGATCCCGGAGAGTGCACCATGATGCTCCGATGCATTCAGAACACTCCGCAACCTGGGGATAGTCAATCTGTGCTATGTGCACTGCACCAGCCTTTCCAGCTTGGGTCGTGCTCTTCCTGCAGCCAAAAAATGTTCACAAGAACTGTGGAGTACCACCGACCATTATTCTCAGAACACCTGATGCAGTGCCCCGTGGCACTCATTGGCTCTTGGAAAAGGGCCCCAACCCATTCCGTGGTAAACACACGTTGCAACTTCAATGAATCTGCTAGAGCTAATTGGCCACTGTGGGAGTCCCAGAAACAACACTGAAGAGCTCCTAGTGCGCCAGGGTGCATCTCCCGGGGAGGTGACAACTTCTATCAGTCAGGGCGAAACCTGCACCTGGGAGGCCCCCTACACATCTTGGTGCCAATTTGTTGCTTCCTGAGATTATGGGTGACCTCTGTCTCTACCGCCGGGTCGCCCTGTGGAAAGTACCTTGGACCAAAGAGGGTCAACTGTGACACAAAGATGCACTTGAAACACTCCCCAACCTGGGGGTGGGGCTTGTTCTGCACTAAGTGCACTTCACCAGCGTTTCCAGCTCAGGCCGAACTCTTCCTGGGGGAGAAAAATATTCATGAGAACTGTGGCGTACCAGCCGCCAGCATGCCCCGAACGCTTGATGCAGCGCCCCATGGCACTTGTTGGCCCTCAGAAATGGGCCCATAACTATTCCGTGGTGACCACCCGTTGCAACTTCAGTGACCATGCTAGAGAGATTTGGCCTCTGTGGGAGTGCCGGAAACGGTACTGAGGAGCTCCTAGGTTGCCAGGGAGCATCTCCTGGGAAGTGAAGAATTCTGCCAGTAAGGGTGAAAGCTGCACCTTGGAGGCCCTCGGAACAGTTTGGTGCACAATTTGCTGCTTCCTGAGATTCTCGGTGACCCCAGTCCCCACTGACTGGTAACCCCAAGAAAGAGCCCCTAGACTCAGAGTGAGTACTGTGATGCTCAGATGCACTTGGAACACTCCACAAGAAGAGGGACATCCCCCGGGGATATTAGATCTAATGCTAGTGATCACGAAAGCTGCCCCTGACAGGCCCCAGGAACCATATGGTGTGCAATTTGACGCTTCCTGAGATTTTGGGTGACCCCAGTCCCCACTTCTGTGTCACCCCGGGAAAGTGACCCTACAGCCAGAGAGTGCACCATGATGCTCAGATGTAGTCAGAACACTCCATAACCGGGGGACTTCGATGCACTAAATGCACTGCACCAGCGTTTTCTGCTCGGGACATGCTCTTCCCGGGACAGAAGTACATTTGCGAGACCTGCAGCCTACCAGTGGCTTTGGGACGCCTGATACAGTGCCCTCAGGCCCCTATGTGCTCTCCAAAAAGAGCATCGACCTGTTCCCGAGTGGGTCCCTTTTGCAAAGGCAGTGACCTGGTTCCGTCAACATGCCTAATGCAGAAATGCAGGGACTACACTGACGATCTCCTACAGTGCCAGGGTGCAATTCCCGGGGAGGGCAGAACTGCAGCCAGTCATGATGAATGCTGTACCTGGGAAGCCCCCAGAATGTCTTGGTGCACAACTTGCTGTCTGCTGATCCTTTGGGCGGTGCCTGGTCCCCACCACAGGGCACCCCGGGAAAGCAACATTGGGCCCCCAAGAGTGCACCGAGATTCTCAGATGCACTCAGAACCCTCCAGAAACCAAGGGCCCTAGATCGGCACCACATGCGCTGGAACAGGGTTTGCGGCTGCAAATGTGTTCTTCTTGGGGTAGAAAACCATTTGCGAGAACTGTGGCATACCAGGTGCCAGCATGCCCGGTACCCTTGATGCAGCACAGCTGGGCACTCATTGGCCCTCAGAAAAGGGCCCTGAGCCATTCCGGGGCAACCCCCTATGCAAGGGGAGCAAATGGTTGGACAACTTGGCCACTGCGGGAGTGCTGGAAATGGTGCTGAGGAGCTCATACAGCGCCAGGGTGCATCTCAGGGGGAGGTGATGACTTTTGTATGTGAAAGCAAATGATGCACCTGGGAGGCCCCCAGATTGAATAGGTGTGACAATTGCTTCTTCCTCAGATTTTGGGTGACACCGGTCCCCATTGCCAAGTCAACTAGGGAAAGTGCCCTTGGACCCCAGAGAGGGCACCGTGATGCTCAGATGCACTCGGACCACGCCACAACCTGGAGAAAGTCCATTTGCGCTAAGTGCACTACACCAGTGTTTTTGGATCGGGCCATGCCCTTTCAGTGGCAGAAAGTCGTTCGCTAGAACTATGTTGTACCAGACGCCAGCATGGCCGAGACCATGAATGCAGCGTTTGTTGCCACTCGATGGCCCTCGGAAAATGGTCCCGACCAGTTCTGTGGCGAACAACCGTTGCCCATGTCATGAACCCTCTCGAGTGAAATGTCGCTGTGGGAGTGCCAGAAATGACGCTGTTGAGCTCCTACATCACCAGGGTACATCAGTGGGGGAGGTAACAACTTCTGCCAGTCAGGGCAAAACCTACACCTTGGAGGACCCCGGAATGTCTGGCATGCCATTTACTACTTCATGCGATTTTGCGTGACCCCAGTCTCCACCACCGGGTCACCCTGGGAAAGTACACTTGCACCCCAGAGAATGCTCCGTGATGCTCAGATGCACTGGGAACAGTCCACAACCTGGGGGCATCGATTTGCGCTAAGTGCATGCACTAGTGTTTCTGGCTCGGGCCGCACTCTTCCTGGGGCAGGGAAGCATTGTGAGAACGGCGGCGTACTAGCTGCTAGTATGCCCAAAAGAGTGATGCAGCACCCCGTTCTACTTATTCCTCCTCGGTAAGGGTCATCGACACATTCCCTGCCAACCCACTTCTGAAACTCCAGTGACCCCGCTTGAGTGAAATGGGCGCGGTGGGAGTGCGGCAAACGGTGCTGAGGAGCTTCTAAGCGCTAGGGCTCATTTCCCAGGGATATGACGTATAATGCCAGTCAGCGGCATAGCTGATCCTGGGAGGCCCCCGGAAACACTTGATGGGCAATTTGCTACTTCCTGAGATTTTGGGTGACCCCCTGTCCCCACCACCGTGTCACCCCGGGAAAGCTCCCTTATACCCACAGCGTGTACTCTGATGCTCAGAGGCACTTGTAACACTCTGCAACAAGAGGGACTTTGATTCGCTAAATAAACTGCACCAGCGTTTCCGGCTCGGACATGCTCTTTCTGGGGCAGAGGAATGTTGGTGAAAACTGCAGTGTACTAGTGGCCAGCATCCCAGGGAGGCTCGATGCAGCAACCCAGGGCACCAGTTGGTCCTCGGAAAGGATCCTCTACACATTCTGTGTGGACTCGCCTTTGCAACTCCTGTGAACCTCCTTGAGCAAAATGACTGCTGAGGGAGTGCCACACACAGTGCTTAGGAGCTTCTAAGCACCAGGGTGCATCCCCTGGGGAGGTAACAACCTGCACCAGTGAAAGCAAAAGGTGCCCCTGGAGTCCCCGGAAGGAATGGTAGCATAATTTATTGCTTCCTGAGATTTTTGATGACCCCAGTCCCCACTGCCATGTCACCCCTGGAAAGTGCCCCTAGACCCAGAGAGTGTACCGTGATGCTCAGATGTAGTCGGAACAGTCTGTAACCAGGGGGACTTTGATGTGTTTAATTGACTGCACCAGCGTTTTCGGCTCCAGACACGCTCTTCCAGGGTCAGAAGACCATTTGCAAGACCTGCATCGTACCAGGGGCCAGCATCGCTGGGAGGCATGTTGCAGCTCCCCAGGGCACCGTTGTCCCTTGGAAAGGGTCCACAACACATCCGTGTCAAGCTGCCTTTGCAACTCCAGTGACCCCGCTCGAGTGAGATGGCCGCTGTGGGAGTGCCACAAATGGCACTTAGGAGCTTCTGAGTGCCATCATGCATCTCCTGGGGAGGTGATGACTTGCGCCATTAAGAGTAAAAGGTGCCCCTGGGAGTCTCCCGGAAGGAATTGTGCAATTTGCTGCTTCCTGAGATTTTGGGTGACCTCAGTCCCCACCACTCTGTCACTCCGGGAAAGTGTCCCTAACCAGGTGAGACTACTGTGATGCTCAGATGTAGACAGAAGACTCCATAACCATGGGGACTTCGATCCGCTAAATTCACTGCACCAGAGTTTCCTGCTTGGGACACACTCTTCCCAGGGCAGAAGAACGGTCGCGCGAAGTGCAGCGTACCAGTGGCCAGCACCCCGGGGACGCCCGATGCAGCGCCCCTGGGAACCCATACACCCTCGGAAAAGTTCACCATCCTGTTCCCGGGGTCCCCCTCTGCAAGGGCATTGACTCGAATCTGGCGACGTGGATGCTGCGGGAATTCTGGAACTGCGCTGAGGACCTCCGACAGTGCCAGGGGGTATTTACCGGGGAGGTCACGACTGTGGCCAGTCAGGGTGAAAGCTGCACCTGGGAAGCCCCCGGAATGTCTTGGTGTGCAATACACTGCCTGCTGATCCTTTGGGCGGCGCCTGCTCCCCCCGGCCAGGGTGCCCCGGAAAGTGCCCTTGGGCCCCCGAGAGTGCACCGTGATGCTCAGATGCTCTCAGAACCCTCCACAGGCCAAGGGCCATCGGTCTGCACATAGTGCGCCGCATCAGGGTTTGCAGCTGAGGACGCATTCTTCATGGAATAGAAAAACGTTCGTGAGAAATGCAGCGTAGCACCCTCCAGCATGCCCGGTACTCCTGATGCAGCACCCCCAGGCATTTGTTGGCCCTCCGAAAAGGGCCCTGGCCCATTCTGGGGTGGCTCCTTGTTGTGAGGAATCAATCCCGTCAGACGACCTGGCTGCTGCGGGAGTGCAAGAAATGGCACTTAGGAGCTCATACAGCGCCACAGTGCATCTCCAGGGGAGCTAACAACTTCTGCCAGTAAGGGCAAAATCTACACCTTGGAGGAACCAGGAATGTCTGGTGTGCAATTTGATGCTTCATGTGATTAGGCATGACCCCAGTCTCCACTGCCAGGTCACCCCAGGAAAGTACCTCTGGAACCTAGAGAATGCACCGAGATGCTCAGATGGACTGGGAACCCTGCACAACCTGGGGGCATCGATTTTCAATAAGTGCATTGCACTAGTGTTTCTGGCTTGGGCCACACTCTTCCTGGGGCAGAAAGGCATTGTGAGAATGGTGGAGTACTAGCTGCTAGCATGCCCGGAATGCACGGTGCGGTGCTCCGTTCTACTCGTTCATCCTCGGTGAGGTTCATTGACACATTCCTTGTCAAACCACCTTTGCAACTCCAGTGAACCCACTCAAGTGAAATGGCTGCTCTGGGAGTGCCGCAAACGGTGATGTGGAGCTTCTAAGCACAAGGGTGCACGCCCCGGGTATATGACGTCTAATGCCAGTCAGTGCGAAAGCTGTCTCTGGGAGGCCTCTGGAAGGAATTGTTGTGCAATTTGCTGCTTCCTGAGATTTTGGGTGACCCCAGTCCCCACCGCCATGTCACCCCGGAAAAGTGTCCCTAGACCCAGAGTGTGTACTGTGATACTCAGATGCATTTAGAACACTCTGCAAAAAGAGGGACTTTGATGCGCTAAATGAGCTGCACCAGTGTTTCCGGCACGGGACCCACTCTTCCCAGGACAGAAGAACATTGGCAACAACTGCAGCGTACCAGTGGCCAACATCCTCTGGAGGCATGATGCAGCAACCCAGGGCACCCATTGGCTCTTGGAAAGGGTCCTCAACACATTCCCTGTCGAACCACCTTTGCAATGGCAGTGAACTTGCTAGGGAGAAATGGCCGCTGCAGGCATGATGCAGGGGCCACTTGGGAGCTCCTAAGGCGCAGGGCGCACCTCCAGGTTGGGTGCGGCCCGTGGCCCGTCTGGCCCAAGAGCTTCACCCGTGAGGTCCCAAGAAAGTCTTATTGTGTGATTTGCTGCCTCCTGAGCCTTCTGGCGGCGCCCCGTCCCCAGCGCTGGAGTGCCCCGGGGAGTTGCCCTCGGCGCCTCAAGAGCTCCCTGTGGTGCACTGATGCCCCCAGAGCGCTCCACAGGCCAGGGCCGTCGCCCTGCACTGCAGGCACCGCAGCAGCCTTTGCCCCACCCCACGCGCTCTTTTGTGGGCAGAAAAACGCTCAAGAGCTCTGCAGCGCCCTAGCTGCCAGCATGCACGGGGTGTCCAGGGCAGATCCCCCAGGCCCTCGCTGGCCCCCAGAGAAGGTGCCCGACCCGTCCCGGGGTGGCCCCCTGTTGCAACAGCAGGGATCCCACTCAAGCAAAACGGCCGCTGCTGGCATGCCACAGGTGCTGCTCGGGAGCTCCTATGGTGCAGGGTGCACCTCCAGGTTGGCTGCTGACTATGGCCCTTCAGGCCCAAGAGCTTCACCAGCAGGGCCCCGGAACGTCTTGGGGCGTGATTTTCTGCCTCCTGAGCCTTCGGCCGGTGCCCTGTCCCCACCACTGGAGAGCCCCGGAGATGTGCCCCCGGCCCCCTCAGAGCGCTCTAAGGCACTCCGTTGCCCCCGGAACGCTCCACAGGCCAGGGCCATCGACCTGTGCTTCGGGCACTGCAGCAGCCTTTGCGCCACCCCACATGCTCTTTCGCTGGCAGAAAAACGCTCTGCGCTGTATAGTGCAGTGTGCTGTGTAGTGTAGGTCACAATATAGGGTAGTTAGAGTGTAGTGCGGTGTGTTCTGTACTGCACTATGCAGTGTAGAGACTCTATAGTGTGTACTGTAGAATGCTCTGTAGTGCAGTGCACCGTGTAGTGTAGGGCAATGTTTAGGGTAGTGCACTGTGCAGTGTAGTGTGCTCTGTAGTGTTGTGCACCAGGCGTCCTCGGCATGCTGGCGGCTGGTACACTGCAGTTCTTGGGAACCTTTTTCTGCCCCGGGTAGAGCACGTTCATTGCCACCAATGTTGATGGGGTGCACTCAGTGCAGATCGATGGCCCCAGGCTTGTGGAGTGTTCTGAGTGCACTCTCAGGGTCCCAAGGGCACTTTTTCAAGGCACCTGGGTGGTGGAGACCGGGTGCCGACCAAAGGCTCAGGAGGCAGCAAATTGCACACCAAGACATTCCAGGGGACTCCCAGGTGCAGCTTTTGCCCTGACTGGCTGCAGTCCTCGCCTCCCTGGGAGATGCACCCTGGCGCTGTAGGAGGTCCTCAGGGCTGCCTCCGGCACTCAGGTAGTGGCCTTTGCGCTGGAGAAGGGTCACTGCCGTTGCAATGGGGGACCACCCCAAATGGGTCAGGGACCTTTCCTGGGGGCCAGTGAGTGCCTGGGGGCACTGCACCGGGTGCCCCAGGTATGCTGGCTGCTGGTACCTGCAGTACTTGCGAAGGTCTTTGTGCCCCAGAAAGAGCGCATTTGCAGCCAACAATGCTGGGGCAGTGCACAATGTGCAGATTGATGGCCCCAGGCCTGTGGAGTGTTCCAGGTCTATTGGAGTATCACTGGGCTCTCTTGGGAGCACAGGGGCACTTTACTAGGGTGCCCTAGCCATGGGGACCAGGCACCACCCAAAGGCTCAGGAGGCCGCAAATTGCACACCCAGATGTTCCTGTGCCCTCCCAGGTTGAAGTTTTGCCCGGACTGGCCGTGGTCATCACCTTCCCGGGAGATGCACCATGGCACTGGAGGAACCCTTCCACACCGTCTATGGCACTCCTGCAGTGGCCGTTTCGCTTGAGCGGGGTCACTGCAGTTGCAAAGGGGGGCCGCCCCGAATGGATTGGGTCCCTTTTCCAAGGCCAACGCGTGCCCAGGGGCACTGCATCTGGCGTCCTGGGCATGCTGGCGGCTGGCACATCGCAGTTCTCACGAACGTATTCCTGCCCTGGGAAGAGTGCAGGGGGAGCCACAAACGCTGGTGCGGTGCACTTAGGGCAGATCGACCACCTCCGGCTTGCAGAGGGTTCTGAGTGCATCTGACCATCACAGTGCACTGGCGGGGTCCCAAGGGCACTTTTCTGGGGCGCCTCGGTGGTGGGAATCGGGCACAGCCCAAAGGCTCGGGAGAAAGCAAATTGTGCCCCAAGACATTCCAGGGGCCTCCCAGGTGCAGCTTTCGCCCTGACTGGCCTCAGTTGTCACTTCCTAGGGAGATGCAACCTGGCACTGTAGGAGCTCCTCAGCTCTGTTTGCACACTCTTGCAGCTCCTGCATTGCCCAAGTGTGGTCGCTGCTGTTGTAAATGGGGGCCCACCCTGGAATGGGTTGGGACCCTTTTCCGAAGGCCAACAAGTGCCTTGGGGCGTTGCATAGGGTGTCCTGAGCATGCTGGTGGCTGGTACGCCGCAATTCTCGTGAACGTTTTTCTGCCCCGGGAAGAGTGCATTCATTGTGGCCAAGGCTGGTGCGGTGCACTTAGTGCAGATCGATGGCCCCAGACCTCTGGAGTGTTCCAAGTGCACTCTAGGGGTCCCAAGGGCACTTTCCCGAGGCACCCAGGTGGTGGAGACTGGGCGCCAACCAAATTCTCAGGAGGCAGCAAACTGCACACCAAGATGTTTCAGGGGGCTCCCAGGTGCAGCTTTTGCCCTGACTGGCTGCAGTCGTCACCTCCCCTGGAGATACACCCACAGGTTGTAGGATCTCCTCAGTGTCCTTTGTGGCACTCCAGCAGCAGCAGCAGCGTCACCCGACCAGGATCGCAACCGTTTCAACGTGGGGCCGTCCCAGAATGGGTCAGGTCCCTTTTCTGAGAGCCAACGAGTGCCTGGGAGCACTGCATCGGGCATCTCGGACATGCTGGCAGCTAGTATGCCACAGTTCTTACAAAACGTTTTTGTGTCCCAGGAAGAGCGCAAACACTGGAGCGGTGCACTTATGGAAGATCAATGGCCCCCAGGTTGCAGAGGGTTCCGAGGGCATCAGTGCATGATGGTGCACTCTTGGGGGCCCAAGGGCACTTTCCAGGGGCACCCTGGTGGTGGGGACTGGGTGCCACTCAAAGGTTCAGGAGGCAGCCAATTGTGCAGCAAGATGTACTGGGGGCCTCCCAGGGGCAGCTTTCCCCCTGACTGGCAGAAGTCATCACCTCCCCAGGAGATGCACCCTGGTGCTGTAGGAGCTCCTCAGCGCCATTTCTGGAACTCCCACAACAGCCATTTCTCTCAATTGGGGTCCAGTTGCAATAGGTCTGGGACACCTCCTCAGCCATCTACTGCTATGCCAACCTGAACGCACCTGATCTTGTCTAATCTTGGAAAGTAAGCATGGTCGGGGTTACTTAATACTTGGATGGGAGACCACCTGGGAATACCGGATGCTGTAGGCTCTTCCCCATTTTTTCTTCTCCCTGTGTCTCTGCTTCAGGCTGCACATGCACTCAGACTAGCGCCTGTGGCCACCGGAGCTTGGCTTCCATCTCTCTACCTGCTCTGGGAGTGATCCCCTGGCTGGAAGGTCGGCAGACACGCCCATTTGCCTTGGGTCTCTCTGGGGAATCCAGGAACCACAGGACACAACTATAAGTAGACTGTGGAGTGTCTGACATCCACACCTTGGTGGGAGCCCTGCTGCCCCACTTGGCATCTCGGACTGGCATACCAACAGAAGGCATGCCAACTCCCCAACCCTCCTTTCTCGAGTCCCCAGGCACTGGAGGGATGTCGCCAAGGTACGCATTGTGCCAAAAGGGCTTACCGAAGCTGGGCCGATCAGGCAGGGACCTGTGTGTCCGAGGGGTCACCCCTTGTCCTCCCTCCGTGTTCCTTCCACTGATGTGCAGCACCCCTATCCTTTGGGTTACCTGGTGAGGGAAACTGACCCTGGCAGCAGGTGCCCTCCCCCCGCATATCGGTCATGAAACCGGCACCCACAGGGAATCTTGGAGCCTCAAGGTGAACCAGACAGGGAGAGTGGTGCTGCCCAGTTGAGAGAGAGGGATTGGGATGCCTCGCATGGGCTTTTGAGGTTCCAGGAGGATGCTATGCCGTCCGTGGTTATAATAATCTGAATGTGACCAGTATCTTCTATCACGGACAGTAAGAAGAGTCGGGTCAACTTAGTACTTGGATGAAATGCTGACTGGGAATACAGGGTGCTGTAGGCTTTTCTTCATTTTTTCTTTTCCCTTCGCCTCTGCTTTCTGCCACGCATACACTTGGACCAGCGCCTGTGGAGGCTGGGGTTTGGCTTCTGTCCCTCTACATGCCCTGGGGGTAAACCCCTGGTCTGGAGGGTGGCCGTATCCGCCCTTTTCCTAGGGCCTCTCTGGGGAGACTAGGAGTCACAGATAATTTCTAAAATCAGGAGCAGGGCATGTGTGACATCCGCACTGGGGTGGGAACCCCGCCACCCAACTTGAGGTCCCGGGCTCGGGCACCCACAGAAAGTGCAACGGCTCCCCAGCTCTCAGATCCAGAGACCCCAGGTGCTGGATGGAGATCTCTAATGTACACTTTGTGCCCACAGGGCCACCCCAAAGCCATGCTGATCATGCAGGGACCTTTGTGTCTGAGGGTTCACCCCACTTTGGCCCTCTGGGGCCCTTCCATTGCCACATACCACCATTCTCCTTTGGGCTACCTGGGGAGGGTAATCGACCCTGGCAACAGGTGCCCTCTGTCCACCTTTGGGTCATGAAATGGACGCCCATGGGGAACCTTGGAGCCTTGGGGAGAGCCAGACAGAGAATGTGGCACTGCCCAGTGGAAAAAGGGGGATTGGGAGGCCTGGCATGGGTTGTTAAGGGTCCCGGAGGCCGCCTCCGCCTTCTACGGCTCTACCAAACTGAATGGGCCTGATATCATCTAATCTTGGAAACTAAGGAGCATAGAGGCTACTTAGAATTGGATGGGAGACCAACTGGGAATACCAGGAGCTGTAGGCTTTTCTCCACTTTTTCTTTTTCCTGCACTTCTGCTTTTGGCCCCTCATGCACTCAGACTAGCTCCTATGGACACTGGGGCTTGGCTTCCATCCATCTACCTGCTCTGGGAGTTAACCGCTGGCACGGAGAGTGAGCGGGCCCTCCTCTTTGCCTCGGGCCTCTCTGGGGAGCCTAGGAGCCACAGGCCAGCCCACAATCAGACTAGGGTGTGTCTGACGTCAGAGCCGCGATGTGATTCCTCGTACCCTACTTGGGGTCCCAGACCCGGATACCCACAGAAGGCATGCCGGCTCCCCAGCCCTCCCATAAGAAGCTCCCAGGTGCTTGACAGAGGTCCCCAAGGTATGCTTTATGCCTCCAGGGCGACCACAATGCTGAGTCGAAGGGGCAGGGACCTGTGTGTCCAAGGGGTCACCCCTCATCTGCCTTCCTGGGTCCTTCTGTTTGCGCATGACACTGGTCTCTCTTAGGCTAACTGGGAAGGGAAACTGACGCAACAGGTGCTCTCCCCCATGCCTTTAGGTCGTGAAGCAGACACCCAAGGGGCACCTCAAAACCTCGGAGAGAGCCAGATAAGGAGAGTAGAGCCGCCTAGTGGAGAGAGAGGGACTGGGAGGCCTGGCATGGGCACTTGAGGTCCCTGGATGCCACCTCCGCCATCCATGGGTATACGAACCCGAAGGCTCCCAGTCTCGTCTAATCTCAGAAACTAAGCAGGGTGGGGGCTGCTTAGTACTTGGATGGGAGACTGCCTGGGAATACCGGGTGTTATAGGCTTTTCCCCACTTTTTCTTGGCCCTGCATCTCTGCTTTCAGCAGAGCCTGCACTCAGACTAGCTCCTGTGGATGTTGAGGCTTGGCTTTAGTCCCTCTGCCTTCTGTGGGGGTCAATCCCTGGCCAGGAGAGTGGCCGAATCAGCCCCTGCGCCTTGGGCTTCTCTGCAGAGCCTAGCAGCCAAAGACCACACCCAGAATCAGGACTGGGGCATGTGTGACCTCCAAGCTTTGGGGGGAGCCCACTGCCCCTCTTGGGGTCCTGGATCCGACCACCCACAGAAGGCATGCCAGCTCCCCAGCCCTCCCATCCCAACTCCCCAGGTGCTGGACAGAGACCCCAATATATGGTTTGGCCGCCACAGCCACAAGGGGTCACCCCTCGTCGGCCCTCTGGGGTCCATTCATTGATGCCTAGCACTGCTCTCCTATCAGCTACATGGGGAGGGAAACTGACCCTGGCAGCAAGTCCTCTACCCCTTCCCCTCGGTCATGAAACAAATGTCCATGGGGCACCTGGGAGCCTAGGGGAGAGCTGAATGGGGAGTGGCACTGCGCAGTGGAGAGAGAAAGGTTGGGAATCCTCACATGGGCTCTTGAGGCTCCCAGGCTGCCTCTGACGTCCACAGCTTTACCAACCTGAATGCACCCAGTTCATCTAATCTCAGAAACTCAGCAGGGTCAGGGCTACTTAGGACTTGGATGGGAGAATGCCTGGGAATACCAGGTGTAGTAGGCTTTTCCCCATTTTTTCTTTTCCCTGCACCTCTGCTTCAGCGACACATGCCCTGGGACTAGTGCCTGTGGATGCAAGGGCTTGCTTTGGTCCCTGTACCTGCTCTGGGAGTCAACACCTGGCCTGGAGTGTGGGCAGACCCTCCCCTTCGACTCGGGCCTCTCTGGGGAGCCTAGGAACCACAGGTCATGCCCACAATCAGACCAGGGAAAGTCTGATGTCCAAGCCGGGGTTGGAGTCCTGGTGCTCCACTTGGGGTCCCGGACCCAGACACCCACAGAAGACATGCTGGCTGCTCAACCCTCCTATCCCGAGCTCCCAGGCACTAGATGGTGGTCTTCATGGTACACTTTGCACCACCAAGGCCACTCCGGAGACTGGCCTATCCCGCAGGGACCTGTGTGTCCGAGGTGTCACCCCTCGTTTGCCCTCCTGGGTCCTTCGACTAGCGTGTGGCACCACTCTCCTTTTGGCTACCAGGGGAGGGAAACCGAGCCTGGCAACAGGCGCCCTACCTCCGCCTTTCGGTCGTGAAATGGACACCCATGGGGAACCTCGGAGCATTGGGGAGAGCCGGACGTAGAGTGTGGCGCTGCCCAGGGGAGAGAAGGGTTTGGGAGGCCTGGCATGGGCTGTTTAGGCTCCTGAAGGCTGCCTCCACCATATACGGTTATACCAACATGAACACACCTGATCTCATCTAAACTCAGAAACTAAGCAGGGTCGAGGCTATTAGTACTTGGGTGGGAGACCACCTGGGAATACCTGGTGCTGAGGGCTTTTCAACATTTTTTGTTTTCCCTAGCCTCTGCATTCAGCTGCACATGAGCTCGGACTAGCACCTCTGGATGCCGGGGTTTGGCTTCTTTCCCTCTACATGATCTGGGGGTAAACCCCTTGACCAGAGGGTGGACGTATCTTCCCCCAGGGTTCAGGCTTTTCTGCGGAGCCTAGTAGCCACAGGGCATACCCAGAATCAGGACTGTGGCATGTGTGATATCCACACCTTGGTGGGAACCCCGCTGCCCCACTTGGAGTCCTGGACCTGGACACCCATAGAGTTATGCTGGCTCACCAGCCCTCCCGTACCGAGTTCCCAGGTGCTGGATGGAGGTCCTCAAGGTACACTTTGTACCTCCAGGGCAACCCCGACGCTGGACCAATCATGCAGGGACCTGTGTGTCCAAGGGATAACCCTTCATCCATCTTCCAGGGTCTGTCCATTAGGGCGTGACACAGGTCTCCTTTAGGCTAAGTGGGGAGGGAAACCGACAGTGGCAACAGGTGTGATTCCCCCTGCCTTTCGGTCATGAAGCAGACGCCTCCCCTGAGATGCACCCTGGTGCTATAGGAGCTCCTAAGCCCTGTTTCCGGCACTCCAGCAGAGGCAATATTGCTGTGAATGGGGTCACTGCAGTTGCAAAAGGTGGTCTCCAGGGAACAGGTTTTGGCCCTTTTCCAAGGGCCAACGAGTGTCAGTGGGCTCTGCATCAGGCGTTCCGGGCATGCTGGTGGCTGGTACTCCACAGTTCTTGTGAATATTTCTCTTCCCCGGGAAGAGCGTGGCCTGAGTCGGAAAGGCTGGAGCAGTGCACTAGCGCAGATCGATGCCTCCCAGGTTGCTGAGTTTTCTGCATGCATTGAGTGCCACGGTGCACTCTCTGGGGTCAGGGTCACTGTCCTGGGGTGACCCAGTGATGACGACTGGGCAGCGCACAAAGGCTCAGGAAACAGCAAATTCCTCACCAAGACATTCCAGGGGCCTCCCAGGTGCAGCTTTCGATCTGACTGGCAGAAGGTGTCACCTTCCCTGGAGATGTACCCTCGCACTGCAGGAGCTCCTCATCACTGGCCTTCCCCAGTGGCGATGTCGCTCCAGCGGAGTAACTGCAGTTGCAAGGGGTCGTAGAAATGGAATGGGTTGGGTCCTTTTTCCGAGGGCAAGCAAGTGCCAGAGGGTGCTGCATTGGCGTTGCAGGCATGCTGGTGGGTGGTACACTACAGTTCCTGCGAATGTTTTTCTTCCCCGTGAAGAGCGGGGCCTCAGCCAGAAACACTGGTGCAGTCCACTACCGCGGATTGACCCCAACCTGGCTTCGGAGTATTCCAAGTTAATGTGAACGTCATGGTGCACTCTCTGTGGTCCAAGGGCATTTTCCTATTGTGACATAGTCGTCAGTACTTTGCGCCACTCAAAGGCAGAGGAAGTTGAAAATTCCATACCAAGACCTTTTTGGGACATCCCATGAGCAGCTTTGGTCCTGACTGGCAGAAGTTGTCCCTTCACCCAGATATGGTCAACCAGACACTAGCAACAGCTGACCTACACCCACCTTTTGTTCTTGAAGTGGGTGCCCACGGGGCATCTTCAAAGCTTGGGGAGAGCTGGACAGAGAGAGAATTGCATGGCCCATGAGAGAGGGGTTGGGATGCCTGGAATGGGCTCTTCATGCTCTAGGACACTGCCTCTGCCATCGACTGCTATACCAACTTCAAGTCACCTGATCTCATCCAATCTTGGAAACTCAGCAAGGTCAGAGCTTCTTAGTACTTGGATGGGAGACTACCTGGAAATACCAGGTGCTGTAGGCTCTTCCCCATTTTTTGTTTTCCCTGCGCCTCTGCTTTTGGCTGCGAATGCGCTCACACTAGCTCCTGTGGACGACTGGGCTTGGCTTCATTCCCTCTACCTGCTCTGGGGGGCCAACCTGGGCCCGAAGAGATTCCAGATGCTCCCCTGCACCTTGAGCTTCGCTGGGGAGCCTAGGAGCCACAGAACCCACCCAGAAACAGACCGGGGCATGTCTGATGTATGCACCGGGGTGGGAGCCCTGCTGCCCCACTTTGGGTCTTGGACACAGACACCCACAGAAGGCATGCAGGCTCCCCAGCCCTCTCATCCCAAGACCCCAGCCGCTGCACGTTGGTCTCCAAAGTACGTTTTGCACCTCCAGGGTAGTCCCTAAGCCAGTCCGATGGCACAGGGACCTGGGTGTCTGAGGGGTCACCCCTAGTCCACCCTCTGGAGTCCTTCAACTGGTGTGTGCCACTGCTGTCCTTTAAGCTACCTGGGGAGGGAAACCAACTCTTGCAACAGGTGACCTCCCCCCACTTTTAAGTCATGAATCAGGCCCTCACAGGGAAACTTGTAGCCTCAGGAAGAGCTGGAAGGAGAGAGTGGCACCGCCCAGTAGAGTGAGAGGGATTGGGAAGCCAAGTATGGGCTCTTGAGGCTCCTGGATGCCACCTCCACTGCCTAAGACTACACCAACCTTGATGCGCCCGATCTCATCTAATCTTGGAAACTAAGCAGAGTCAGGGCTATTTAGTACTTGGATGGGAGACCGCCTGGGAATAGCGGTTGCTGTTGGCTTTTCCCCATTTTTTCTTTTACCTGCTCTTCTGCTGAAGACTGCGCATGTGCTCAGACCAGTGCCTGTGGATGCCAGGGATTGGCTCCATCCCTCTACCTGGTCTGGGAGTGATCCCCAGGCCCGGAGAGGTTGGAGGACACTCCCCTTTGCTTCAGGCTTCTCTGGGGAGCCCAGGAGCCACAGGACATGCCCACAGACTGCAGAGTGTCTGACACCCACTGCTTGGTGGGGACCCCGCTGCCCCACCTGGGACCTTGAACCGGTACACCAACAGAAGGCGCGCCGACATCTCAGCTCTCCCTCCCAAGCCCCCAGGCATGGGAGGGAGATCACCAAGGTATGCTTTGTGCCCCCAGGCCTGCCCTGAAGCCAGGCCGATGGTGCAGGGACCTATGTGTCTGGGGGGGTCACCCCTAGTACACCCTTTGGGCTCCTTCCACTGGTGCGTGGCACCACTCTCCTTTAGGCTACCTGGGGAGGGAAACTGACCCTGGCAACAGCTGCCTTCCCCCCATTTTTCAGTCATGCAGTGGGCACTCACGAGAAATCTAGGAGCCTCGGGGAGAGTTAGGTGGAGAGAGTGGTGCTGTCCAGTGGAGAGAGATGGATTTGAAAGCCTGACAAGGGCTCTTGAGGCTCTCAGAGGCTGCCTTTGCCATCCATGGCTTTACAAACCTCAATGTGCCCTATCTCATCTAATCTGAGAAACTAAGCAGGGTCAGGGCTACTTAGAACTTTTATGGGAGACTGCCTGGGAATACCGGCTGTTGTAGGCTTTTCTCCATTTTTCCTTTTCCCTGGGCCTCTGCTTTTGGCCACACATTCCCTCAGACTAGCTCCTGATAGCTTAGAGGCTTGGCTTCTGTCACTCTACCTGCTCTGGGGGTCAACCCCTGGCCCGGAGGGTGGCCACATCCTGCCCTGTGCCTCAGGCCTCTCTGGGGAGCCTAGGAGCCACAGAACATGACCAGAATCAGGACCGGGGCATGTCTGACATCCAAAACAGGGTGGGAGCCCCATTGCCCAACTTGGGTTCCAGGACTGGGACACCCACAGTAGGTGCATGGGCTCCCCAGCTCTCCTGTTTCAAGCCCCACGGCCTTGGATGCAGGACCCCAAGGTTGCTTTGTGCCAACAGGGCTGCCCCTAAGCCAGGCCAATCACACAGAGACCTGGATGTCTGAGAGGTCACCCCTTGTCTGTCCTCTGGGGTTTTTCCACTGGTGCACAGCAATGCTGTCCTTTGGGCTACCTGGGGAGGGAAACAGACCTTGGCAACACGTGCCCTCTCCCCACCTTTGGGTTGTGACTCTGGCACCCACGGGGAACCTTGGAGCCTCAGGGCAAGCCAGAAGGAGAGTGGTCCCACCCAGTGGAGACAGAGAGAGATTGGGTGGACTGATATGGGCTCTTGGGGCTCCCGGAGGCCTCCTCCGCCATCCAAGGCTATACCAACCTGAATGCGCCCAGTCTCATATAATCTCGGAAAATAAGCAGGGTCGGGGCTACTTAGTACTTGGATGGGAGACTGCCTGGGAATACCTGGTGCTGTAGACTTTTCACCATTTTTCCTTTGCCCTGCCCCTCTGCTTTTGGCTGGGCCTGCACTCGGACTAGTGCCTGTGGACACTGGGGCTTGGCTTCCATCCCTCTACCTGTTCTAGGGGTCAACCCCTGGCCCGGAGGGTTGGTGGACCCTCCCCTAAGACTCAGGCCTCTCTGGGGAGCCTAGGAGCCACAGGCCATGTCCACAATCAGGCCGGAGCCTGTCTGACATCTGCGCTGGGGTGGGAGCCCCAATGCCCCACTTAGTGTCCCCAACCCGGACACCCACAGAAAGAGCACGGGCTCCCCAGCCTTCCCATACCAACCCCCCAGGTGCTGGGCGGAGGTCCCAAAGTATATTTTGCTCTGCCAGAGCCTCCCCTAAGCCTGGCTGATTGCTCCGACACTTGGGTGTTCGAGGGGTCATCCCTCATGCTCCGTCCAGGGTGTTTCCACTGGTGCAGAGCACTACTCTCCTTAGGGCTACCTGGGGAGGGAAACTGACCCTGGCAACACGTGCCGTCCGACTGCCTTTCAGTCATGAAGGAGGTGCTCATGGGGGATCTTGGAGCCGCTGGGAGAGGTGGATGGAGAGAGCGGCCCTGCCCTGTGGAGACAGAGGGACTACAGTGCCTGGCAGGGGCTCTTTAGGCTCCCGGAGGACACCTCAACCATTGATGGCTATACCAACTTGAACCCGCCTGATGTTGTCTAATCTTGGAAAGTAAGCAGGGTTGGGGCTACTTAGTACTTGGATGGGAGACCAACTAGGAATACTCCATTGTAGGCTTTCCCCCATTTTTTCTTTTCCCTGGGCCTCTGCTTTTGGCCAAGCCTGTATTTGGACTAGTGCCTGTGGATGTTGGGGCTTGGCTTCCATCCCTCTACCTGCACTGGGGGTCAAACCCTCATCCAGAGGGTGGCTGGATCCTCACCTGCACCTTGGGCCTCTCTGGGGAGCCTAGGAGCCACAGAACATGCCCAGAATCAGGACTGGAGCATGTCTGATATCCGCGCCTTGGTTTGAGTCACACTGCTCCACTTGGGGTTCCAGAGATGGACACCCACAAAAGGCACACCAGTTCCCCAGCCCTCCCATCCCAAGCACCCAGGCACTGGGAGGAGATGGCCAAGATATGCTTTGTGTCTCCAGGGCTGCTCTGAAGCCTGGTCGATCACACAGGGACCTGTGTGTCTGAGGGGTCACCCCTTGTCCACCCTCCGGGGTCCGTCCATTGGCGCCCAACACCGGTCTCCTTTAGGCTACCTGGAGAGGGAAACGGACCCTGGCAAAAAGTGCTCTCCCACCGCCTTTTGGTAGTGAAGTGGACACCCATGGGGCACCTAGGAGCTTCCAGGAGCGCCAGGCAGGGAGAGTGGCATCGCCTAGGGGAGAGAGAGTATTGGGAGGTCTCGTGCGAGCTCTTGAGGCACGCGGAGGGTGCCTCGGTGTCCAAGGCAGTACCGAACTGAATGCACCTGCTCTTGTCGAAACTCGGAAACAAGCAGGGTCCAGGCTACTTAGTACTTGGGTGGGAGACTGCCTGGGAATACCAGGTGTTGTAGTCTTTTCCCCATTTTTTCTTCTCCCAGCACTTCTGCTTTGGACCATGCCTGTGCTCGGACTAGCACCTGTGAACGCATGGGCTTGGCTTCCATCCCTCTACCTGCTCTGGGGGTCCAAATTTTACCCTGTAAAACTTTCTCAATTTCATCACACCAGCGTGAGAAGTGCAGGTCTCGTGACTTTCACACTCAGGATGCCTCTGTCCTGTAGCTATGTTAATGTGCGACAGCTCCTCTGTCCTCAGCTTCACCCCTGCCAAACTCCTCTCTCCATTGTGGATTTCAGTCTCTGCCAGATGCTTCCTTCATTTTCCTTGTGGCACACGGGATTGATGGGTGGTTGAACGATGGACATGGTCCTTGTCCCTTTGCATTCTGAGGTCAGGCATCCACCTTCCTGGAACATGGGGATGAAGTGACTCAGAGGCTTCTGTCTCACTTGCTTTTTCTCTGAAATCCAAACCCCTTACTTGTACTTGTCCTGATAGAGGGCCTGTTTAATATGGAATGGAAGATGCTCGTTCGAGCCGTTAGACTATGTAAGACAGAACACACCATGTAATTGTGTGGCTGGTCATCTGAATAAAGAAGCCATCAGGATTCAATCCCTGACTCCGCTTACTGTTTCTGGTAGTGGCGGGGGGGGGCGGGCAGGAAAGGTGGCTTTTCCAGTTTCAACTCATTTGGTTTTCTCTTTCGATTCGTGCCCGCTGCTACCCATGTGGCCACCACCACGCCAACTCCACCATCTGCCTTTCTCCCACCCCAACCACAATTTTCACTACCTGAACCTGCCAGCCATCTAGGATGAGGGGTAAAGGCGGGGAGAGGGGGAAGGGAGGGGACGCAGTGGTAGAGGAAGACAAGGAGGAGAAGGGAGACATGTATAACCCCCTAACTCTGTGGTCCCGAGCCTGATTCCATAAGATCACCAGGTGTTTCCACATCATGAAAAGCAGGGCAGTCCATCATGCCCAAAGGGAAAGCTCAGAAAACCATTTTGGTTCATTGCCTGCCTCTGTTGACACTACCTATTTGACCTGAGGGTCCCTGGATTTAGGGAAACACCTCAGAAGTAATTTGTAATCTCTCAATCTTTGCCATGGTTCTTTCTTGCACCCCTCTCTTAAGATTTATTTATTTGTCCCTGGCCAGTAAAGCTCAGTGGATTGAGTGGTGGCCTGAGAATCTAGGGTCATTGGATCCATTCCCAGTGTAGGGTACATGCCTGGGTGGCTCGCCAGGCCCCAGAAGGGGGGACATTCAAGAGAGGCGACCACATAATGATGTTTCTCTCCCTCTCTTTCTCCTTCCCTTCCCCTCTGTAAAAATTAATATATATATATTAATTTATATATATATTTATATTTATTTATTTGTTTGCTTGTTTATTTAGATTGATTTCTTTATTTTTAGAATGGGAAAGGGCAGATGAAAGGGAGGGAGAGAAATATCACTCTTGGTTTCTGACATTCTTTACAGAGTCAGCAATGAGAAAGTCCCCCTGCCCCCCAGCTCCCTCGCTACTGGTGGGTCCTTGATTCCAAATCCAATCGTCCAGATGTGCTGCTGACACCCATCCAGATCACTTTGCTTTTCTCTAGGACTGTTGGGAATGGGAAACATGGCTTGGTTTTGGAGAAGCATCTTTTGTCCTGGGGGTGCCATCAATTGGTGTCTGGGGGCAGCCGGACGCTTTTGCTTTTGGTTGATTGAGGTGGGTGCTTCATCCCATGGGTGTTCGTGGAATGGAGGTTTGGTTAGTGAAGTGGAAAAGCTACGAGAAGTAATGGAAGGTAACAGATCTACTGTTGAATTTCCTGCATTACCGTTTGGGGAGTGCCCGGTGACAGGGAACCACGGGGCATTGGTAGTGCCCTCTTGTCCACCGGGAACATTTTTTCTGGGGGAGGCCTGATGGGATTTAGACACCGGCCACTCTTATCTTTTCTCTGACCCTTGGAAACGTGTAAAGTTTCTCAGTGAAAGTCACATGACGGGTCCTCTGCCTCATTGTAGGGTTGGTAGGATATTGACGTCCAGAAAGCTCTAGATGGACTCTGAGTGCCCCCTGTTGCTAAGAGATTGTGGGGTGGGGGGAAAAGAAGGTGATGGGTGTTTTGGAAATGCCATCTTTTTTTCTCTTTTTTTTTCAGTTTTCTTTTTAAATATTTTCTATTGACTATGCTACAACAGTTGTCCCATTTCCCCCCCGCCCTTTATTCCCATCCACCCTGCACACCCCCACCTACCCACATTCTCCCCCTTTAGTTCATGTCTAAGGGTCTGTGGTACATAGAAGTTCTATGGCTTCTACATTTCCAGTACTATTCTTAACCTCACCCAGTCTATTTTCTACCTACTGTTTATGCTACTTATTCTCTGTACGTTTTCCCCCTCTCTCCCCCTCTGCGTCCCCCGACCTACAGCCCTCCATGTGATGTCCATTTCTGTGATTCTGTTCCTGACCTGATTGTTCACTTGGTTTTTGTTTGTTTTTGTTTTAGGTTCGGTTGTTGATAACTCAGTTTGTTGTCCTTTTACCATTCATATTTTTTGCCTTCTTTTTCTCAGATAAGTCTCTCCGACATTTCATAGAATGAGGGCTTGTTGATGATGAACTCCTTTAACTTCATCTCATCTGGAAATTGCTTTATCTGCATTTCCATTCTAAAGGACGGTTTTGATGGATAGAGTCATCTCAGATGGAGGTCCTTACCTTTCGGGACTTCCAATCCTTCTTTCCATCCACTTCTTCCTTTCAAGGTTCCTCTTGATAAATCAGCTGACAGTATGGTGGACACTCCTTTGTAGGTAACTGTCTCCTTGTCTCTCCCTGCTTCTGAGATAGTGTACTTATTTTTCATGTTAACTTATGTCATGATGATGTGCCTTAGTGTGTGCATCCTTGAGTGTGAGTTCTTTGGGACACTCTGTGCCCCCTGGACTTCCTGGAAGTCTCTTTACTTTGCCAGATTGGGGAATTCACCTTCATTTTCTGTTCAGATAAGTTCACCATTTCTTGCGCTTCCTCTCCTTTCTCTGGAGCCCCTATGATTCAGATGTAGAAACGTGTAAAGATGTCCTGGAGCTTCCTGAAGTCTTCTCATTTTTCTGATTTCCTGTTTCTTTATTCTGTTCTGGTTGAATGTATCTTTAATCCTTCTGCTCTTCGCTGTTGATTGGAGTCTCAGTTTCCTTCCCGTCACTGTTGGTTCCCTGTACATTTTCCTTTATTGCACTATGCGTAGTCTTCATTCCTCCCCTAGGTTGTGACCCTATTAGCGAAGTCTGTGAGCATCCTGATTACTAGTGTTTTCAGTTGTGCGTCTGATAGGTTGGCTCGTTCTTCATCACTTAGTTGTATTTTCTCTGGAGTTTTGATCTTTTCTTTCATGTGGGCATTTTTTTTTAATCTAGGTGCGACTTTAAGTTGGGAGGAGTGGAGCCTTAGGTTTTCACCAGGATGGAGCCACCCACGTCACCGTGTTATGAAGCAGTAGGTGGGGGACGGGTACGAGAGGGAACGATGCCACTCGCTCTGCTCTTTGCTGGCTTTAGGTAACTTCCCCTGCTATGCACCAGCCAATTGGGCCCTTCTAGTGCTGATTCTGGGGTGGGTGGCTTTGTGTATGTTCAAGGACCTTGTAGGTCTCTCCAAAGAGCACTTCTGTCAAGCTTGGCATTTCTTCTGCTGCCTACTCAATCCCCACAGGTGTTCTCAGTCAGTGTCTTTGAGGCTTTATCTGCCCATGCTGAAACTCTGAGTTGTGCGATCCGTCTCCCTCCCCAGCTGGTCCTCCTGATTCATCAGCACGCGAACGTGGGAGAGCATAGTCCACCAGCAGCCGCCTCATCCAGTCCTCCAGCCACCGCTTTGCCCAGAATTTCCACCACCCTGCTGCCCTTCTCCACCCCTCTTACAGGTGTGTATGAATGTTTCTTCTTAAACTCCTTGCTTGTTCAATTTTCATACAGTTCGATGTTCTATTAGTTGTGGTTGGTTTTTGTTTTTAAATTTCTTGTTGTCCTTACAATAAGCGGTCACCCAAGAGGTACCTTGGAGACAAGAGGGTGTTTGACAGAGTGTGGGTTGTCACCTAGGGGAGAATGAGTGTTTTGGAGGCCAGACATGGGCTCTAGAGGGTGCCAGAGTGGCCTGCCACATCTCCAGCCATACCACCATGAACATGCTGGATCTTCCCTGAACTTGGAAGCTAAGCATCATGGAGCCTCATTAGTTCTTGGATGGGACACAGCCTGGGATTACCGGGTGCTGTAGGCTTTTCTCCATTTTTTCTATTTCCAATTCACTGATTTTGGGCATGCCTGCTGTCAAACTAGTGCCTGTGAAGGCAAGGGTTGTCGTCCTTCATGATCACTGGATCAATTTCTCACCTGGAGTGTGGCCAGACATACCTCACTCCCTGGGGCCTCTCTGTGGGGCATAGCAACAACAGACTATGCAGAGAATCGTGGCCACGTTGTGTCTCAAGCGCACCACTGTGCTGGAGTTCCCATGCACCACATGCGGTGTGGGCCTGAGAAACAAGGGGGATCGAAGGTTTACCACAGGCAAAGGCAAGGCAAGGAAAGGAAAGGCGAGAGGTAAGGCAAGGCGCAAGGCACGAGGCTAGGTAAGACGCGAGGTGCGAGGCAAGGCGAGGCACAAGGCAGGGCGCGAGGCGTGAGGCAAGGCAAAGGGCGAGGTGCAGCAAGGGAAAAGGCGGGTGCAAGGCAAGGCAAAAGGCAAGGGGCAGCAAGGCAATGCAAAAGTCAAGGCACGGCAAGGCAAGGCAAAAGGCAAGGTACAAGTCAAGGCAAGGGAAAAGGAAGGCGCTGCACAGCAAGTTGAAAGGCAAGGCAAAAGGCAAGGTGCAAGGCAAGGCAAAACGCATGCCAAAAGGCAATGCAAGGTAAGGCAAGGCAAGGTAGTCCCAAGAGCACTGAGTCATGGTGACTGAAAAGCCCTGAATGAAGGTGTTTCGAAAGTGGTAACTCATGAAGTATGAAAAGTGCTGGCTCATGAAATTTGGAAAGTGCTCACTCATAAAAATTGGAAAGGGAAAGGCAAGGCAAGGTGAAACGCAAGGTTCGGAAAGGCTAGGCAAAGGCAAGGTGTGGCAAGGCAAAACGAAAGGGAAGACGCAAGGCAAGGCAACGTGAAAGGCAGGCAAAAGGCAGGGCGTGGTGAGGCATGGCAAAAGGCAAGGCAACAAGTGAGGTAAAGAATAAGACAAGGCAAAACTCAAGGCAAAAGTTGAGGCAAGCCAAAGACAAGGCAAAAGGCGAGGCAAGGGGAGGCGAGGCAAGGCAAGGCAAGGCAAAAGGCAAGGCTGAACACAAGGCAAAAGGAAAGGCGCAAGGCAAGGCTCAAAAAGCAAGGTGGAAGGCAAGGAAAAAAGGCAAGACACAAGGCGAGGCAAGACAAAGGCAAGGCGCAAGGCAAGACAAGGCAAAAGGCAAGGCAAAAGAAAGGCGCAGCAAGGCAAAGGAAACTGCTAGGTGAGGCGACGAAAAGCGAAAGGCAAGGTAAAACGCAAGGCAAAAGGAAAGGCAAAAGGAAAGTCAAGGCAGAAGGCAAGGCAAAAGGCAAGGAAAGGCAAGGCGAGTTGAGGCGAGGCGAGGCATGTCAAAAGGCGGGGCAAGGTAAGGCATGGCGCAAGGGAAGGTGCAAAGAAAGGCAAGGCCAAAGGCAAGGCATGGCACAGCAAGGAAAAAGGAAGGTGCGGCAAGGCAAGGCAAGGCAATGTCCTAGGCTAGGAGAAAGGCAAGAGGAAGGCACAAGACAAGGCGAGGCAAAAGGCAAATGGCAAAAGGCAAGGCAAGGCAAGCAAAAGGCAAGACAAGGTGAAAGGAAAGGTGCAAGGCAAGGAGAAAGGCAAGGCGAAAGGCAAGGCATAAGGCAAGGCAAAGGCAAGGCAAGGCGCAAGGCACAAGGCAAGGCAAAGGGCAAGGCGCAGCAAGGGAAAAGGTGAGGCACAAGGCAAGGCAAAAGGCAAGGCGAGGCTAGGCAAGACAAAAGGCAAGGCACGGCAAGGCAAGAAAAAGTCAAGCACAAGTCAAGGCAAGGGAAAAGGAAGGCGCTGTGCAGCAAGGTGAAAGGCAAGGCACGGCAAGGCAAGGCAAGAGGCAAGGGAAAAGGCGAGGCAAGGCAAGGCAAGGCGAGGTGAGGTGAGGCGAGGCAAGGCAAGTCTAGACAAAAGGCAAGGCAAAAGGCAAGGCACAAGTCAAGGCAAGGGAAAAGGAAGGCACTGCACAGCAAGGTTAAAGGCTAGGCACGGCAAGGCAAAGCAAAAGGCAAGGTAAAAGGCAAGGCAAAAGGTAAGTCAAAGCAAAAGGCAAGGCAAAAGGCGAGGGAAGGCAAAAGGCAAGGCAAAAGGCGAGGCAAGGCAAGGCGAGGCAAGGCAAGATGAGGCAAAAGGCAAGGCAAAAGTCAAGGCAAGGAAAAAGGGAAGGCGCTGCACAGCAAGGTGAAAGGCAAGGCAAAAGGCAAGGTGCAAGGCAAGGCAAGGCAAGGCAGGGCAGACCCGAAAGCACTGATCGTGGTGACCGAAAAGCGCTGAATCAAAGTGTTTTGAAAGTGCTGACTCATGTAAATTAGAAAGTGCTGACTCATGAAATTTGGAAAGTGCTGACTCATGAATATTGGACATGGCAAGGCAAGGCAAGGTGAAAGGTAAGTCTCGGGAAGGCAAGGCCAAAGGCAAGGTGTGGCAAGGCAAGACAAGGCCTGAAAGCTTTGACTCATGAAAATTCAAAAGCACTTATTCTTGGGCACCAGAAAGTGCTGAGTCGTTGTGGAATAAAAGTGCTGAGTCATGGTGGAATGAAATTCCTGAGTCCTGGTGGAATGACTGTGTTGTGTCGTTGTGACCCGAAAGTCCTGGTTTGTGGTGATGCAAAAGTGCTGATTCATGGTGGAACGACTGTGTTGTGTCGTGATGTTGCGAAAGTTCTGGGTCATGATGTCGTGAAAGTCCTGGTTTGTGGTGATGCAAAAGTGTTGATTTGTGGTGGAATGACTGTGTCATGTTGTGGTGACGTGAAAGTCCTGCGTCATGGTGACGCAAAAGTGCTGAATCGTGGTGGAAAGAAACTGCTGAGTCATGGTGGCCCAAAAGTGCTGAGCCGTGGTGACCCAGAAGTGCTTTGTCCTGGTGACGCGGAAGTGCTCAGTCATGAACATTTGAAAGTGCTCAGTGATGGTGGAATGAAAGTCCTGAGTTGTGTTGACCCAAAAGTGCATAGTCATGGTCATTCAAAAGGCTGAGTCACAGTGGAATGAAAGTGCTAATTCGTGGTTATGCAAAAGTGCTGAGTCATGGTAATACTAACATGCTGAGTCATGGTCTTCCAAAAGTGCTGTGTAGTGGTGACAGAAAAGTGCTGAGTCGTGGTGATCCAAAATTGCTGGGTCGTGGTGAAGCAAAAGTGCTGAGTCATGGTGGAAATAAAGTGCTGTGTCATGGTGACAGAAAGGTGCTGACTCATGGTGGAATGAAAGTGCTGAGTCATGGTGAGTCATGGTGGAATGAATGTGCTGAGTCATGGTGACGCTGATGTGCTCAGTCATGGTGAACTAAAAGTGCAGAGTCATGGTGATGCAGATTGCTGACTCATTGTGACAGAAAAGTGTCTAGTCATGGTGACACAAAGTGCTGAGTGATGGTAGAATGAAAGTGCTGAGTCATGGTGACAAAAAAGTGCTGAGTCTTGGTGGAATGAAAGTGCTGTGTCATGGTGACAGAAAAGTGCTGAGTGATGGTGGAATGAAAGTGATGAGTGGTAGTGACCCAAAAGTGCCGAGTAATGGTGACGCTAAATTGCTGAGTCATGGTGGAATGAAAATACGGAGTCGTGGTGGAATAAAAGTGCTCACTCATGGTGGCCCGAAAGAGCTGAGTCATAGTGGCACAAAAGTTCTGAGTCGTGGTGGATGCAAAAGTGCTGAGTGATGGTGGACAGAAAGTCCTGAGTCATGGTGGCCTGAAAGTGCTCAGTTGTGATGACCCGAAAGTGCTGAGTCATGGTCATTCGAAAGCACTGAGTCATGGTGGAATTAAAGTGCTGAGTCATGGTGGAATGAAGGTGCTGACACGTCGTGGAATGACTCAATACTTTCGGGTCACCATGACTCAGCACTTATGCATCACCGTGACCCAACACTTTTGCGTCTGGTTGAATATATCCTTAATCCTTCTGCTCTTCGCTGTTGATTGGAGTCTCAGTTTCCTTCCCGTCACTGTTGGTTCCCTGTACATTTTCCTTTATTGCACTATGCGTAGTCTTCATTCCTCCCCTAGGTTGTGACCCTATTAGCGAAGTCTGTGAGCATCCTGATTATTAGTGTTTTCAGTTGTGCGTCTGATAGGTTGGCTCGTTCTTCATCACTTAGTTGTATTTTCTCTGGAGTTTTGATCTTTTCTTTCATGTGGGCATTTTTTTTTAATCTAGGTGCGACTTTAAGTTGGGAGGAGTGGAGCCTTAGGTTTTCACCAGGATGGAGCCACCCACGTCACCGTGTTATGAAGCGGTAGGTGGGGGACGGGTACGAGAGGGAACGATGCCACTCGCTCTGCTCTTTGCTGGCTTTAGGTAACTTCCCCTGCTATGCACCAGCCAATTGGGCCCTTCTAGTGCTGAGTCTGGAGTGGGTGGCTTTGTGTATGTTCAAAGACTTTGTGGGTGTCTCTGAAGAGCACTTCTGTCAGGCTTGGCATTTCTTCTGCTGCCTACTCAATCCCCACAGGTGTTCTCAGTCAGTGTCTTTGAGGCTTTATCTGTCCGCGCTGAAACTCTGAGTTGTGCGATCCGTCTCCCTCCCCAGCTGGTCCTTCGATTCATCAGCACGCGAACGTGGGAGAGCATAGTCCACCAGCCGCCGCCTCATCCAGTCCTCCAGCCACCGCTTTGCCCAGAATTTCCACCACCCTGCTGCCCTTCTCCGCCCCTCTTACAGGTGTGTATGAATGTTCCTTCTTAAACTCCTTGCTTGTTCAACTTCTGTTCAATGTTCTATTAGTTGTAGTTGGTTTTTGTTTTTAAATTTCTTGTTGTCCTTAAAATAAACAGTCACCCAAGAGGTACCTTGGACAGAGGAGGAGAGCCTGACAAAGTGCTGGTGCCACCTAGGTGAGAAAGTGTTTTGGAGGCCAGACATGGGCTCTAGAGGCTGCATGAGGCGGCCTGCCACGTCTCCAGCCATACCACTGTGAATATGCTGGATCATCCCTGAACTTGGGAGCTAAGCATCACGGAGCCTCATTAGTGATGGGTCCCATGATTCGCCCCTAGTCCAGCCTTCAGTGTCCTCCCATTGGTGTGCGGCGCTGCTCTGCTTTAGGGTATCTAGGGAGATACCTTGGCCCTGACAATGCATGCCACCCGTTGGCTTTGGGTCATGAACCAGGTGCCAATGGGGCATCGTGGTGGCTCAGGAAGTGTCCGATAAAGAGTCAGACCACCCAGGGTAGACACAGGTGTTCAGACATGGCACAGGCTCTTGAGGCTCCCATTGGCTACCTCCCATATCTTTGGTCATACCACCCTGATCACTTGACACTTCTTCTGATCTTGGATGCTAAGCAGGTTTGGCCTGGTTTGTAATTGTATGGGAGACCACCTGAAAATACTGGGTTCTTTTGGATTTTCCGATTTTTCTTTTCTCACGTCTCTGCTTTTGGCTGCATATACGCTCGAACCAGAACCTGTGGGAGACCTGGCTTGGCTTCCTTTGTCACCCTGATCTCAGGGTTAGTCCCTGGTCTGGAGGGTGACTGAGCCCACTCCTTGGCCTGGGGCCTGTGTGTGGAGTAAAGCAGAAACAGCACACACCCAGAATCATGACGGAGGTGTTTCTCACACATTCACCAGTGTGTGAACACCCATACCACACTTGATGTCCAGGGCCCGACATACACAGGAGTCTGTCCTGCTTCTCAGCCTTCCTGTTACCCAGGCCCTTGACAGAGTCCCAAAAGTATGCTTTGCCTCACCAGGGTAGCCTCGAACCTCAGCAAAGTGCATGGGAACCAGTTGGTCCTAGGGGTCTACTGTCATCTCGCTTTCAGGGTCCTTCAGTTGGTGTGAGGCACAGCTCCCCTTTAGGCTCCCTGGGGAGGGAATCTGGTCCTGGAAACACATGCCATCCCCTGCCTTTGGGTCATTAAAGAGGAACCCACAGGAAACCTTGGGGGCTCAGGGACTGCCTGACAGAGAGGTTGGCACCACCCAGGGGAGAGCCTCGGGTTCAGAGGCCAAGCACCGGTGCTTAAGGTTCCCATAGGCTGCCTTCAGTGTCTTCAGTCATACCACCCTGATCACTCTGGATCTTGTCTGATCCAGGAAAGTAAGCAGGGTCGGGCCTTGTTTGTACGTGGAAGGGTAACCATCTGGGAATACCAGTTACTGTAGGATTTTCTCGATCTTTTCTTTCCTCATGTTTCTGCTTTTGGCTGCACCTGAAGAGGACCGTGGGTTGGCTTCCTTTCGTCTACCTGCTCTCGGAGTGAACCCATGGCCTGGAGGTTGACTGGGCCCTCTCCTCCACATTGGGCCTATCTGGGAAGTAAAACAGCAACAGGCTGCACCCAGAATCAGGGTGGGGTGTGTCTCACGAGTGGCCCAGAGTAGGAGCAACCCTGCCCCACTTTTTGTAATGGACCAGACATACTGTGAAGTCTCTCCAGCTTCCCAGCCCTCCAGACCCTTGAGCCCAGGCCCCAGGTGCTGGACAGAGTTCCCCAAGGTATGCTTTGCACTGCCAGGGCCGCCCAGGAAACAGGCCAAGCTCACAAGGACCTGTGGGTCCAAGGGGATGCTTCTTGTCTGGCCTCTGAAGTGGTTTGATTGGCATACGGCACTGCGCCCCTTTTGACGACCTTGGGAGGAAACCTGGGCCTGAAAACAGTTGCCCTAGCCCACCTTTTGGTATGAAGCAGTTGCCCATGGGCCAACTTCCTGGCTTGGGGTGAGTCCTTTCGGGAGAGGGGCACTGTCCAGGGGAGAGAGAGGGGTTCAGAGGCCTGGCATGGGGTCTTGAGGCTCCCAGAGGCCACCTTCCATGTGTACAGTCATACCACCCTGAATGCTCGAATCTCCTGTGATCTCAAATCTAAGCAAGGTTGAGCCTGGTTATTACTTGGATGGGAGATTGCCTGTGAATACTGGTTGCTGTAGGATTTTCCCTGTGTTTCCTTTAGCTGTGCCTCTGCCATTGGCCGTGCCTGCCCTTGGAGTAGCACCTGTGGGGGACCGGGGTTGGCTTCATTCCCTGTACCTGCCATAGGGGTAAATCCTTGCCTGGAATGTGGGAGGACCCTACCTTCTGCCTCAGGTCTCTCTGAGTGTGGCAACAAGGGCTACACCTAAAATGAGGACCAGATGGTGTTTCACTCCCATACAAGGGAGGGATCCCCCTGCCCGACTTGGGGTCCCTGGCTCTGCAGACATGGAAGGCCTACTGACTCCCCAACACTTCTGTCCCAAGCTCTGAGCTGTCTGGCAAGGATAGAATTCCCCAAGGTATGCTTTTCACTGCCACAGATGCCCCAAACCCAGTCCAAGGGCCCTAGGACCTGTGGGTCTAAAGGTTGGGCCTTGTCCAGCCTCCTGGGTCCTTCCATTGGCCTGTGGCACTACTACCCTTAGGGCTACCTGGGGAGGCATCCCAGCTTTTGCAACAAGTGCCCTCCTCCCCCTTCCATTGGGTTGTAAAGCCGGTGGCCTTGGGGCATCTTGGAGATCCAGGGAGAACTGAAGAGTCATTGGTGCATCCCCAGGGGAGAAAGAGGTGTTCAGAGGCCTGCATGGGCTCTTAAGGCTCCCAGAGGCCGCCTTCCGAATCTAAGGCCATACCACCGTGATGTGTACCATCTCTTACCATCTCAGAAGCTAAGCAGGGTCGATCCTGGTTAGTACTTGGATGGGAGATTGCCTGGAAATACCAGTTGCTGTATGCTTTTCCTTATTTGTCCTTTTTCTGCGTTTATGCTTTTGGCCATGCCTGCCCTTCAACTCGTGATTCTTGAGGCCTGGAGTTGGCTTCTTTCCCTGTACTTGCTCTCAGGATAAAACATTCACCTCGAGGGTAGCAGGGCCCTCCCCTCCACCTAGGGGTTCTCTGAAGAGTGTAGTAACAATGGGCTACCCCCAGAAAGAGGTTTGGAGCATGTCTCATGACAGAGCCAGGGTGGGAGACCCCTGCAACATTTAAGTTCCCAGGCCCCACACACACAGAAGACCCACTGGTTCCCCAGCCCTTCTGTACCCAGCACCCAACCACCAGGGGCTGGATAGAGTTCTCCAAGGTACTCTTTGTGCCGCCAGAACCCCCCCCCCTTAACTGGGTCAGAGCATGCAGGGATGTGTGTGTCCAAGGGATCACCCCTAGTCTGGCCTCTGGGGTCCTTGTAGTGGCATGCAGCAGTGCTCCCCTTTAGGACACCTGGGGAGGGAACCAGGCCCTGGCAACAGGTGCCCTCCCTCATCTTTGAATTGTGAAGAGGGCACCCTTGGGACAACCTTGGAGGCTCAGGGTTCATCCTACAGAGAGTGTGGTGCTGCCCAGGGGAGAGAGGATTTCTGAGGCAGAGCATGAACTGTTGAGGTTCCTGGAGGCTGCCTCTCAGGTCCACAGCCATAACACCTTGAACGTACCAGATCCCGCCTGATCTGGGAAGGTCAGCAGGGACAGACCTGTTCAATGCTTGGTTGTGAGACAGCCGGGAAATACCGAGTACTGTAGACATTTCCCATTTTTGTCTTTCCTTTCCTTTTCTTTTTCTTTGCTTTATATCCTTTGTTTTGCTTTCTTTTGCGGAATCCTCTGCTTTTGCCCATACCTTGGGCTAGGCTTAGGCCTTGTGGGGACCAAAGGTTGACTTTCTTCCCTCTCTTTCCTTTTGGGGAAATCCCTTGCTCAGAGTGTAGACCAGCCCTTCTGTGGGACCATCTGTTGTTCCAGGGAACTGGACACTGAAGGGTAACCTGAGAAGTTGTGCTAGGATGTGTCTCACCCACATTTGCAAGTGTGGGAGCCCTGGGCCGCACTTGGGGACCCGGGTCCCCTATGAAGACAAAAGTAGCACCCCCTTTCCCGGGCTGGCATCTGCGAGCCTGAATGCTGGTCTGAATTCCCCAAAGTTTGCTTCACTCTGCCAGGGTGAATGTGAATGTAGTGTGTGGGCAGGGACCTGTTGGACCATAGGGTCACATCTCCCCACCACCAGGTCCTTGCACAGGGATCCGCTAAGCACCTCTTAACGCTATGTGGTGAATGAAAGCTGACCTTAAAAACACCTGTACTGGCTCTGCTTCAGAAACGTGAGATGGTGGAAGGTGGGCAGATGGAGACCTGGGCAGAGCCCAATGGAGACTGGGGCACCACCTAATGGAGAGACAAGGGTTCGGACTCCAGGTACAAACTTTTGAGGCTCCTTGAGCTGCCTCCCACAACTACTGCCATACCACCCTGACGTGCCTGATTTACTCTGATCTCCGAAGGTAAACACGGTTGGTCCTGGTTTGTAATGAACTGGACATTGCCATGGAATAACAAATGCTGTAGGCTTTTCCATGTTTTTTCTTTGCTTTGCTTTGCATTGCTTTGCTTTGTTTTGTTTTGCTTTGCTTTCTTTGGCGAGCTTCTTCAAAATTTCCCATACCTGGGTCTACCATTAGGGCTTGTGGTTGCCAGGGCTCAGCTTTGTTCCATCAACCTGCTTTTGGGAGAACCCCTTGCTCACTGGGTTGACCAGCCCTTCCCCTGGACAATTCGCTGTACCTGGCCACCGGGCCATGAAGGGTACCCTGAGAAGTGGTGCTAGGGCATGAAACACAGACATTTGCAAGTGCGGTCACCCTGGGCCACACTTAAGGATCCCAGTCTCCTACGCACACAGAAGCAGGGTCCTCTTTCTGGGCTGGCATACCCCCAGAGAATGCTAGACTGAGTTCCACAAGGATTGTTTTGCTCTGCCATGGCCACGCTGAATCTGGCATGTGGGGAGGGACCTGTTGGACTATGGGATTGCTGATTCTCCCCTCTGCCCTGCCCTTGCACAGGGAGCTGCTCATCACCTCTTAACACTTTGTGGGCAGAGAACCCTGACCTTGTAGTCAGGTGTCCTGGACCTGCCTCTGGGTTTTCAGATGCTGATGAGTTGGCAGTGGAGACCCTGTGAAGGCCAACAGAGATTGAGGTTCCACCCAGGGTAGACAGAGGGGTTCAGAGGACTGGCACGGCCTCATGTGGCTCCCAGAGCCTGACTCCCGCGTCTATGGCCATACCTCCCTGAACCGGCCTGATCTTGTCTGATCTGGGAAGCTACACATGGTCTGGCCCGGTTAGTAGTTGGATGTGAGACCACCTGGGAATGCCGGGTACAGTAGGCTTTTCCCCATTTTTTCTTTCCTTTCCTTTTTTTTCTTTGGTTTAATTTGCTTGCTTTATTTGGCGAGCTCCTTGGCTTTTACCCAACCTGGTGCTCGGTTTAGGGCTTCTGTGGTCCAGGAGTTGGCTTCCTTCCATCTACCTGGTGTCAGGGTGATCCCCTGGCATGATTGCTGACAGGAACCTCCCCACCTCTGGGATCTCCCTGGGAGCTTATCTAGAAGAGGCCATGCCCAGAATCGCAGCCAGAGCTTTTCTCTTACCTGTGTGAGGGGGGAGTCCAGTTGCCCCATTTCGGGACCCCAAGCCAACACACACAGAAGGTGCACCAGTTCCCCAGTCCTCCATCCCAAGACCCCAGGCGATGTACACAGGTCCCCAAGGCACACTTTGCGCCTCCACTTCCACCCTGAATATGGGCCGATCTCGCAGGGACCTGTGAGTCTGAGGTGTCAGCCCTCATCCGCCCTTCGGGGTCCATCGACTGGTGTGCAACACCATTCTCCTTTAGGTTACCTGCGGAGTCAAACCAACCCTGGCAACAGTTTCCCTCCCCCTTCCTTGTGGTCGTGAAGCTGGCACACAGGGGGAAACTTGTAGCCTCAGGGAGAGCCAGACGGAAAGGGTGGCACCACCTAGTGGAGAGAGATGGATTGGGAGGCCTGGAATGGGCTCTTGAGGCTCCCGGAGGCCGCCTCTCCTGCATAGGGTTATACCAACTTCAATACACAGGATCTCATCTAATCTCAGAATCTAAGGAGGGTTGGGGCCATTTAGTACTTGGATGGGAGACCACCTGGGAATATCCGATGCTGTAGGCTTTTCCCCATTTTTTCTTTTCCCTGCGCCTCTGCTTTTGGAAACACCTGCACTCGGATTAGTGCCTGTGGACTCTGGGGCTTGGCTTCCATCACTCTACCTGCTGTGGTCATTGACCTCTGGCTCCTAGGGTGACCCGACACTCCCCTTTGCCTCAGGCCTTCTGGGGAGTCTAGAAGCTACAGACACCACCCACAATCAGACTGGGGTGAGTCAGATGTCCGTGCTAGGGCAGAAGCCCCTCTGACCTGCTTGGGGTCCCAGACCTGGACACCCACCGAAGGCGGGCCGGATCCGCAGCCCTCCCATCCTGAGCACCCAGGCACTGGACAAAGGTCCCTAAGGTACACCTTGTGATGCCAGGGATGAACCGAAGCCAGCTGATTGCACAGATACATGACTGCCTGAGGGATTACACCTCGTCTGCCCTCCGGGGCTCTTCCAGTGGCATGTGTCACTGCTCTCCTTTGGGCTACCTTAGGAGGGAAACCGACCCTGACAGCAGGTATGCTCTCCCCACCTTTCTGTCGTGAAGTGTGTGTCTATAGGGAACCTTGGAGCTTTGGGGAGACCCAAAAGGAGAGAGTGGTGCCACCCAGTGAGAAGGACTGGGAGGCCTGGATCCCGGAGGCCCCCTTGCCATCCATGGCTACACCAACCTCAACATGCCTGATCTCGTCTAAATTGGAAACCAAGTAGGGTTGGGGCTTCTTAGTACTTGGCTGAGAGACTACCTGGGAATACCAGGGGCCGTAGGCTTTTCCACATTTTTTCCTTTCCCTGCACCTCTGCTTTCAGCTGTGCACATGGATGGACTAGTGCCTGTGGACGCCAGTGATTGGCTTCCATCTCTCTACCTCCTCTGTGGGTCAACACCTGGCCGGGATATTGGCCAGACCTGCCACTGGGCTCAGGTTTCTCTGGGGAGACTAGCAGACACAGGCCATGCCCACAATCAGAGTGGGGCATGTCTGAAGCCTGGGCCCGGGTGGGAGCCCCACTGTCGAACTTGCAGTCCCAGACCCAGACACCCACAGAAGGTGCACTGTCTCCCCTGCCCTGCTTTCCCAAGTCCCTAGGCACTGGACAGAGTTCATCAAGGTACATTTTGCAGTGCCAGGGCCACCAGGAAGCCGGGGTAATCACACAGGGACCTGTGTGTCTGAGGGGTTACCCCTCTTCCGCTCTCTGGCATCCTTCCACTGGCGTGAGGCACCACTCTCCTTTCTGCTACCCGGGGGGTGAACTGACCCTGGCAACAGGTGCTCTCCTCCCGCATTTCAGTTGTGAAGGGAACAGCCACGATGCACCTCAGAGCCTCAGGGAGTGTTGGACAAGGATAGTGGCGCCACCTGGTGTAGAGAGGGATTGGGAGGCGTGGCATGGGCTCCTGAAGCTCCCTGAGGCCGCCTCTGCCTTGTACCAATGTTAATGTGTCCGATCTCATCTAATATCGGAAAGTAAGGAGGGTCGGACCTACTTAGTACTTGGATGGGAGACCATCTGGGAATACTGGGTGCTGTTAGCTTTTCCTCATTTTTTCTTTTCCCTTCCCCTCTGCATTTGGCTGGGCATGTGCTCAGACTAACACCTTTGGATGCTGGGGCTTGGGTTCATACCTCTGCCTGCCTTGCAGTTCAACCCCTGGTTGGAGAGTGGTACACCCGCCCAGGCCTCTCTGAGGAGCCTAGGAGATGCAGACCTCTCCCAAAATCAGGTCTGGGGCATGTGTGATGACTGCGCTGGAGAGGGAGGCCCGCTGCCCCACTTGGGGTCCCAGACCAAGACACCTACTGAAGGCACACCGGCTCCCCAGCTCTCCTGTTCTGAACTCCCAGGCACTGGATAGAGATCCCCAAGGTGTACTTTGCACTTTGAGAGCTACCCTGATGCCAGGCTGATCGCACAGGGACCTGTGTGTATGAGGGGTCATCCCTTATCCGCACTCCAGGGTCCATTCATTGATGCCCAGCACTGGTCTTCTTTAGGCTACCTGGGGAGAGAAACCGACCATGGCAACAGGTGCTCCCCCCTCACCTTTCCATCGTGAAACACATGCCCACGGGGCACCTGGGAATCTCCAGGAGAGCTGGACAGGGAGAGTTGTACTGCCCAGTTGAGAGAAAGGGATTGGGAGGCCTAGTATGGGCTCTTGAGGCTCCTGGAGGCTGCCTCCACTGTCCATGACTATACCAACATGAATGTGCCCATTCCTGGCTGATCTCAAAAATAAGCAGGGTTGGGGCTACTTAGCATTTGGATGGGAGACCACCTTTGACTACCGGGGTCTGTAGGCGTTTCCCCATTTTTTTCTTTCTCTGAGCATCTCCTTTTGGCTGCACATGCACTGGAACTAGTGCCTGTGGATGCCAGGACTTGGCTTCCATCCTTCTACCTGCTGTGGGTGTGAACCCCTGGCCCAGAGGGTGGGCGGACCCTCCCCTTTGCCTCGAGCCTCTCTTGGAAGCCTAGAAGCTACAGGTCATGGCCACAATCAGACCGGGGTGTGTCTGACGTCTGATCTGGGGTGGGAGGCCTGGTGTCCCATTTTGGGTCCCAGACCCGGACACGCATATAAGCGATGCCGGCTCCCAACCCTCCCATCCAGAGCCCCAAGGTGCTGGGCGGTGGTCCCCATCATACGCTATGTGCCACCAGGGCTGCCCCGGAGACAGACTGAATGCTCAGAGTCCTGTGTGTCCAAGGGGTCACTCCTCATATGCCCTCCTGGGTTCTTCCACTTTCACATGGCACCACTTTCCTTTGGGCTACTTGGGGAGGGAAACAGACCCTGGCCACAGGTACCTTCCTCCCATCTTTTAATCATAAAATGGACATCCATAGGGAACCTCAGAACCTCTGGGAGAGGCGGACGGAGAGTGTGGCAGCCCAGGGTAGAGAGGAGGATTGGGAGGCTTGGCATGGGCTGTTTGGGCTCCTGGAGGCCTCCTCTGCCATTTACGGCTATACCAACCTGAACACGCCTGATCTCCTCTAATCTCTGAAACTCAGCAGGGTCGCAGTTACTTAATACTTGGATGGGAGACCACCTGGGAATAATCAGTCCTGAGGGCTTTTCCACACTTTTCTTTTCCCTGCGTCTCCGCATTTGGCCATGCATGAGCTTGGACTAACACCTTTGGACACTGGAGCTTGGCGTCTTTCCCTCTACATACTTTGTGGGTAAACGTCTGGCCCAGAGGGTGGCCAGATCATCCCTTGCATGTTGGACCTTTCTGGGGAGCCTAGGAGCCGCAGGCCACGCCAAGAATCAGACCAGGGAGTGTCTGACGTCTGCTCCAGGGTGGGAGCCCCCTGCCCCACCTACAGTCCCAGACCCAGACACCCATAGAATGTGAGTGGGCTCCCCAGCCCTCTCATCCCAAGCCCCAAGATGCTGGACGGAGATCACCAAGGTATACTGTGCACAGTCAGGGCCACCCGGAAGTCATGCCGATCACGCAGGAATCTTGGTGTCCGAGGGGTCAATCCTTGTTTGCTCTCCGTGGTTCTTCCACTGGTGCACAGCACCATTCTCCTTTGGGCTACCTGGGGAGGGAAACTGACCCTGGCAACAGATGCCCTCCCCCTGCCTTTCAGTCATGAAGCTAGCGCCCACGGGGAAACTTGGAGTCTCGGGGAGATCTGGACAGGAAGAATGGTGCATCCCAGTGGAGAGAGAGGGATTGGAAGGCATGGCATGGGCTCTGGAAGCTCCCGGAGACCACCTCCACCATCCACACCTATACCAACCTGAACGCACCTGGTCTCGTGTAATACCAGAAACTAAACGGGTTTGGGGCTACTTAGTACTTGGATGGGAGACTGCCTGGGAATACCGGGTGTTGTAGGCTTTTCCCCATATTTTCTTTTCACTGTCCCTCTGCTTTCGGCCGCGCATTCACTTGGACTAGTGCCTGTGGATGCAGGGTCTTGGCTTCTGTCTCTGTAACTGCTCTGAGGTCAATCCCTGGCCCGGAGGATGTGTGGACCGTCCCCTTCACCACCGGCCTCTATGGAAAGCCTAGGGAGCCACAGGCCATGCCCAGAATCCGGACCTGGGTGTATCTGAAGTCCATGCCTTGGTGGCAGCCCCACTGCCCCACTTGAAGCCCAGAACAGACACCCACAGAAGGTGCGCTGGATCCCCAGCCCTCCCATCCTGAGGAAGCAGGTGCTATACAGATGTCTCAAAGATGCACTTTGTGCCACCAGGGTCTCCCCACACCAAGCCAATCATGCAGATACCAGTGTGTCCAAGGGATCATCGCTTTTTCGCCATCTGGGGACCTTCCATTGGAGCATGGCACCTCTCTCCTTTAGGCTACCTGGGAAGGGAAACTGACCCTTGCAACAGTTGCCCATCCCTGACTTTAGGTCATGAAGTGGGCGCCCTCGGGGAACCTAGGAGCCTTGGGGAGAGTCAGATGGGGAGAGTGGTGCATCCCAGTAGAGAGACAGGGATTGGGAAGCCTGGTTTGGGCTTTTGAGGCTCCCGGAGGCCAACTCTGCTGTCCACGGCCTTCCCAACCTAAACGCGTACAGTCTGGTCTATCTCAGAAACTAAGCAGGGTCAGGGCTACTTAGTATTGGATGGGAGACCGCCTGGGAATACCAAGGGTTGTAGGCTTTTCCCTGTTTTTTCTTTGCCCTGTGCCTCTGCTTTCGGCAGAGCCTGCACTTGGACTAGCTCCTGTGGACGCTGAGGCTTGGCTTAAACCCTCTACGTGCTGTGGAGGTCAACCCCTGGCCCAGAGAGTGGCCAGATATTCCCCTTTGCCTTGGGCCTCTCTGGGGAGCCTAGGAGCCACAGGTAGTGCCCACAATCAGACCAGGGCATGTCTGACGTCCAAGCCGGGGTGGGAGTCATGGTGCCCCACTTGAAGTCCCGGACCCAGATATCCACAGAAGGCATGCTGGCTCCCCAACCCTCCCAGCCCGAGCCCCCAGGCACTGGACAGTGGTCCCCATGGTATGCTTTGCACCACCAAGGCCACCCCCAAGACCGGCCTATCATGCAGGGACCTGTGTGTCTGAGGTGTCACCCTTCGTCTGCCCTCCTGGGTCCTTCGACTGGCGTGTGGCACCACTCTGCTTTGGGCTACCTGTGGAGGGAAACCGACCCTGGCAACAGGCCCTTCCCCCAACTTGAGGTCATGAAGGGGATGCCCACGGGAAACCTTGGAGCCAGAGGGAGAGCTGGGTGGATAGAGTGGTGCCATACAGTGGGGGGAGAGGGGATGCAAGGCCTGCCACGGGCTCTTGAGGCTCCCAGAGGCCGCCTCCCCAGTCTATGGCTAAAGAAATCTCCAAAAGTAAGTAGAGTTGGGGCTACTTAGTATTGGATGGGAGAGTGCCTGGGAATACCGGGTGCTATAGGCTTTTCCCCATTTTTTATTTTCACTGCACCTCTGCTTTCGGCTGCACATGCACTCGGATTAGTATCTGTGGACTCTGGGGCTTGGCTTCCATCCCTCTACCTACCCTGGGAGTGAACTCCTGGCCCGGCGTGGGGGGAACCTCCCCTTCACCTTGGGCCTCTCTGGGGAGCCTAAGAGGCACAGGTCATGCTCAGAATCAGACCGTCGGGTGTCTCACATGTGTGCCAGGGTGGGAGCCCTGTTGCCCCACTTAGGTTCCAGGAACTGGACACCCACAGAAGGTGCAACAGCTCCCCAACTGCCTGGTCCCCAGTACCCAAGCGCTGGCCAATGGACCCCATCATACGAGTTGAGCCACCAGGGCCACACCGTAGCCTGGTGTATTGCGCACGGACCTGTGTGTCTGAGGGGTCACTCCTCATCCACCCTCCTGGGTCCTTGCACTGATGCATGGCACCACTCTCCTTTGGGAGGGAAAACAACCCTGGCTACAGATAACCTCTCCCTGCTTTTCGGTCATGAAACGGACACCCACGGGGATCCTAGGAGCCTCGGGGATAGTCGGACAGAGAGTATGGCACCGCCCAGTGGAGAGAGGGGTTTGGGAGGCCTGGCATGAGCTGTTTAGGCTCCTGGAGGTCGCCTCCACCATATACGGTTATACCAACATGAACGCACCTGATCTTGTCTAAACTCAGAAACTAAGCAGGGTAGGGGCTACTTACTACTTGGATGGGAGACCAGCTGGGAATACCCAGTGCTGAGGGCTTTTCAACATTTTTCATTTTCCCTGGCCTCTGCCTTTGGCCGCCCATGAGCCCGGACTAGCACCTGTGGACCCCGAGGCTTGGCTTCATTCCCTCTACATTCTCTGGGGGTAAACCCCTTGACTGGAGGGTGCACAGTTCCTCTTTTGGGATTTGAGCCTTCCTGAGGAGCCGAGTAGCAACAGGGCACACCCAGATTAAACATCGGGGCATGTGTGATGTCTATGCCTGGGTTGGTGACCCTCAGCCCTGTATATCTCTGGGTTGGAACCGGACACCCATAGGAGGTGCACCAGCTCAGCAGCCCTCCCTTACTGAGACCCCAGGTGCTGGACAGTGGTCCCCAAGGTATGCTGTGTGCCACCAGGGCCACACTGATACCAGGACGATCACGCAGGGGACTGTGCTCCCTCGGGGTCACTCCTGGTCCACCCCTCAGGGTCCATCCATTGGGGCACAACACCGGTCTTCCTTAGGCTAAGTGGGGAGGGAAACCGATCGTGGCAGCAAGTGTGATCCCCGCACCTTTTGGGTGTGAAGCAGATGCCTGCCTGGGAGATGCACCCTGGCGCCGTAGGAGCTCCTCAGTGCCATTTCTGGCACTTCCCCAGCGGCGATGTCGCTCGAGCAGCATCACTGCAGTTGCAATGGGTGGTAGTCATGGAATAGGTTGGGTCTCATTTCCAAGGGCAAACGAGGGCCAGGGGTCGATGCATCGGGCGTTCGGGCATACTGGAGGCTGCTATGCCACAGTTCTCATGAATGGTTTTTCTGCCTTGGGAGGAGCGGGGCCTGAGACTAACGCTAGTGCAGTGTACTAGCACAGATTGAAGCCCCCAGATTGTGGAGTGTTCTGAGTGAATCTGAGCATCACAGTGCACTACTGAGGTCCAAGGGCACTGACCTGGGGTGACCCAGTGGTGAGGAGTGGGCACCCCAAAAAGGCTCATGAAGCAGCAAATTCTGCACCAAGATGTCCCGGGGTCCTCCCAGGTGCAGTCTTCGCCCTGACTGGTCGCAGTAATCACCTGTCGCGGTCCCGTCCAGCAGGACCACGTGTTGTTATGGAATGCTTGTCCTATATCCCTGGACAAGTGACAAACAAATTCACATGGACTGAAGAAATCTGGTGAAGAAAAGGGATGAGTGGCTGATCTCTCAAACAGAAAAAACCCTCACTCCTGCCTCGATAGGCTTTTATTGATACTCTAGGTGCATTACATCCAGGATGGTTCTCATTAACTATGCACAGGTTCACTTTAGGTGCTTACCATAATAAAAGATAGAAAGTCTTCAGTAGCTTCAAAGAGAAAGGTCATCTACAAATGTAAAGGAGAGAAGGCTGGGCTATTTACATTCGTGCTTGGGAAGTCTAGCGCAAGTCACAGTAAACTTCTGCTGTTTCCATCCCAGGTGAGGGAGTTTTTGCAAGAGCAAGTTTCAAAGCGGCCTAGGTACAATGCAGGCCTGATTACCTACGGGAAACCTAACCACGGTTATGATCTGCACACCACATGCAATTTGGACTGCGTTCAGACCCAGAGCTCAGTCACAGGCTGTATCTCGCATGAACAGGTTCCCCACAATTCCCCCTTTGTTTTTAGTTATGAGGCTACAATTGCCATTGCCAGGTGGAATTGTCCCCTGTATTTTTTCTTTTATTTTTAGCTAGGACCGCTCTAGATCCCACAAAGCTTGCTACTTGCTGGTCCCTTTCACGACCCTGGGAAAATAATTTGCAAATACAGCGAAGTACACAAAGCATTATTAGAACCAGCAAACAACCAGCAGCTCCAAAGACCCACACTCTCAGGATGAGTCCATCAAACCAGTTCTTTTGGTCTAGCCATCAGAGATTGTCACGGAAGGTTTGAAAAACCTATTGCTTACTCAAGCGTTGACTGTCCTGCAGCTGTTGATGTAATTTTAGCTGCAATCTATCAATTTGTCCTTTTAAGTTAATAGAAAAGGCCCCTCTTAGGCGATGTTGAATATCACTCCAGGAATACTGGCTGGAATTCCACTGAAGTGGGTTGACGCACAGCTTGGAGAATCCAGGATCACAGGTCAGCTGTTGGCGGGTCACTAGTGCGTCCTGGCATTGGACAATCCAGTCAAGTGCTGATTCAACTGCAGAAAGGCAAGTCAGGATCTCTTGACCAATCTGGGCCTATTGAAGCATTTCTAAAGTAGTATTGGTTAAGAGAACATCAACAGTATGAGCAGTTTGAACCGATTCAACAAGGGCGGTGGTTGCCGTGGCAGCAGTGGCTGCAATAACTATAGCAGTGACGATGAATGTAATTAGCGTCCCAATGAAACGTCGGACTCGTATAAAGGCCAGTGCATTGTTAAGGGCTACTATGCCATTGGGATCTTCACATTCCCTGGTCACGTCAACTGGCACCCATACTTGAGCTTGTCTTCTAACTCTATAGACTGTAGTGAGATTTAACTGATTAATATTGAAATGAGTAAGGCAGCTGGCATATATGGAGCCAGCAGAGACATGCAGAGAATAAATCTTCACTGATTCATTATAAAAGACTTGGGCTGTTCCTGGGGTTGCTAAAAATAGAAAGGGGTGTGAGGTACAAACCGTGACCCAACCTTGCTCTGGAGGGTCAATCTGGTATGAACATCCCAGAGCATGCTTAGTGTCACAGCCAATTTTTATATATAAATGCTTCCTAGTAATAAAAGGCAAGCCCATTTTTCAAGAGTTATAATACCATGGGCTAGTGTGGTTGGGAGAAACAATTCTGATAATAGGTGCCCCGGTGCTGGGCCCCTCCCACCACATATTAGTATATAGTCGTTGGGGCTGAGCCGGAACTGTTATTGTATCATGCTTAGCTAATATTTTCCAGTTGGCTCCCCAATTCTCTACTACAAAAGGACTTTTGGGGAGAAATGCAACAGTGGCATTCGGTCTTCGGCATAAGGACCGGAAGACTGAGTCATTACGGCTAGCATCTAGGGTACAAGGAGGAACCGGAGGAGGGTTGAAAGTATGGTAAACCCCCTCCAGGGTACGCAGGCCAACCATGGCTGCCATGGAGAGCTGATAGTGATCACTGCACTGTTCTTTGTGTGCAGCATAAAGTTGTTCCTTTAAGGGAAAGCATAAGGTATCAGTAAGAGCAGAGAAACAAACTGGCAAGTGCTCGGCAGCATCAATAGTATTTTCCAGCACCGGCATCCAGTGTTTGTTTTCTTCTAGTGGGCCATCAGGGGGCATCCACACCCCTCCCGTCCACTGAGTATCGTTAGTGGAAAAGGGAGGTTCAACATTCCACCAAGTATGTAGTTTAAACACTGGTGGATCAATAATGTGGCCCCAATAGATGTAAGAGAAGTTAACCTCTGTAGCTAGGCCCTGCCCCCCTAGGCAAAGTATAATAGCAATTAAAAGCAAAGTTTTAGCCTAATTGGCTGACAGCACTGCTAGGTAAGCAATAAACCTGTTTTCTGGGGTATCTTCTACTTTTGTTTCAGCAAGAATCTTCTCAGCTTGAACATTAAGAGCCTTAATGTTCCCCCATGTTGTGGGGGTACTCCTAAAGGGAACATCATGGGACAATGGGAGGTAGTGGCTCTCTGCAGGAGGTGTCTGAGCCTCAGACCCTGCTATCGGGGCCAGCCCCATCCTCTGTTGGCGGACCCACATCCGTGAGCGATACTGTCGGTGTCTGGTCCCGTTCTGGTTGTTCAGGGTCAGCTGAGCCATCTGGTCTGTCAGTTGATTGGGTCTCACCTCCGGGTAGTGGAGCTTGGTGTCTATTTCGCTCATGATAAGGCTTTATTCTTTTGGCTGCCAGCCAGACAGGACCTGTAGGAAAGGAAACACAAGCATACCCTCTTCCCCAAGTTAAGAGGTCTACAGGGCCCTGCCAAGTGCCATCTCCTAGTGGATCTCTATATAAAACCTGCGGGTAAGGCAGTTTTGACTCTTTTGTCT